>OX235273.1:148938106-149076914 GCA_944472155.2 Trichobilharzia szidati
ACAGATTCTAGAACATAGGCATTCCTACCGGCGTCCGACAATCACTATATTTCTTGACCTAAAGGCGGCATTCGATTCTGTCGACCGGGAGGTTCTCTGGCGATGCTTGGCTGTAAAGGGAATGCCGAGAAAATACATTGCACTGATTAAGGCACTCTACTCGTACTCATCCAGCCAGGTGAGGGCTTATGGCGAGTTGTCATCTGAATTGGTGACGACTAGTGGCGTTCGTCAAGGATGCCTATTACCCCCATTTCTATTCAACTTCATCATAGATGTACTAATGGATTTAACCCTTACTCACTTCAGCGACTCAGGGATTGACTTGCTACCAGGGAATAATCTCGTCAACTTAGAATATGCGGACGAAATAGTCCTTCTGGGTGAGGACGCTGACAAAATGCAGAGTCTACGGAACACCCTGAGCAACAATCTTCGTATGTTTGGCATGCGATTCGCCCCTGTAAAATGTAAGATGATGCTGCAGGATTGGACTTCACCGACCCCTAGATTAGAAATAGGAAGCGAAGTGGTAGAGCATGTTGACCGCTTCACTTACTTGGGAAGTACCATCAGCCCCAACGGGTTGATCTCCGACGAAATCTCAGCACGAATACAGAGGGCTAGGTTCGCATATGCCAGTTTACGCCGTCTCTGGCGTAGACGTGATATCCGACTATCGACCAAAGGGCGTGTTTAATGCTCAACAGTCCGCTCCGTACTCCTTTATGGTTGTGAGACATGGCCATTGAGAGCAGAAGACATGAAAAGATTATCTGTGTTCGATCATAGGTGTCTGCGTTCTATCTCACACGTGAAGTGGTATAATAAGGTGAGCAATATTGAGGTTAGGCGTCGAGTGCTAGGTAAGAAGGGGAAATCAATCGATGAGACTGTGAAATTACATCGACTGAGATGGTTGGGACATGTGTTACGTATGCCTAGTCATCGCCTTCCTCGACAATGGGCAATGTTGCTGACATAGGGCCAAGCTGGAAAAGAGCTAGCGGCGGTCAAACGAAAACATGGCACCAATCAATGAAATCCACAACAGTTAGTCTAAGCCAAGTAGGAAGATGTAGACTTCCTGGTTGGGGTCCTCGGGACGGTAAACACCAATGGTTGGAAACAATTGGTGACATGGCTCAAATCGTTCTCAGTGGCGCAGATGAATCCACTCCTTGTGACTTATGATTTCCAATTAAACTGTTTTGTTCTCCGTTATTACTATTATTTTGTCTCACACCTCTGTTTACTGTCTATATTATGCATTTCTTCTACTTCTTCTCTTGCTTTGTGTGCTACATGGAGTGTGGCGACTTGAACTACCGCACATATGTGCGAAGTTCTATGTCGAAAACCGACCAACCGACCTCACACTGTAGATTCCATCGGTGACAACTGCTTATCGTAATATCGAATTACATATCCTGAATCGACTAGTAGGTCTCAGGTGGAAATTAAGGCATCGGTATTGTAAGAAAACAGTCAAATCCGGCATAGAACTCAAAATTTGAATTTTTCATTCATTAGCAATTATCTGTGGTATATTTCTGGAAAATTCACTGCTAAAATGAATGAAAATCCCTAAAATTCTTCCGCTGAGATGTAAAGGAATTATAGGGATTCTGGAAAAGCTGATTATTTTTTGAATTAGTTGTGTTTTCTGAGCTGGTTGATGAATAAATTGAGGAGCTTTCGTTGTCCGCCTACTAGACAACATCTTCAGCGCAGGTTTCAGCATAAAATGGATTTACTGAAATTCTTCAAGAATGATGTAAGTGGATCTTCTGGCGATCACTGTCTTGACTGGTTGTTAATTTACGTCTCTGTTGATCACAATTTTAGTTATTATATTTCCCTATATTAGCATGTTTGTTAAGTGCATATTAGTTTGAGTACCAGGCTTCTAGGAATTCCCTGACTGCACTTTTGGTGTTTCCTCTGTCCAAGATTTCGACATTATCCCCCCAATTAAATTCGTGTCTATAATTATCTACATGCATTGATATGAAAGAATGTATATCGTGTCTTTTCATAGCTGATTTGTGTTCCTGGATTCTGATTCGAAGGGGACACCCACTTTGGCCAATGTAATGCCTGTTACAGTTCATACAATTTATTTTGTAAATGGTATTAATTTTATCTAGTTTTTCTGTTGGATCTTTCGTTCTGCACAATATCGAATGAAGTGATTGTGCTGGCTGGCTTGTGTGCCATATCTATTTCAAACGGTTTCAATATTCTAGTTGTTATTTCAGAGATATTCCTCATGTATGGTAGGATGAATTTTCTTGTTGCGTTTGATGATAGTTCTTTGTTGGTGTTATTATTCGATTTTAAACAATTATTGATGAAATTGTGAGGATATCCATTCTTCTTGAAGATGGTTGTTAGTAGGTATTTTTCTTCCATTCTTTTCAACTCTGGAGTGCTAAAATGTGTTAGAATTCTTTTAAACAATGTCTGCACACAGTTTCGTTTGTGAGTAACTGGATTATTGCTAGTATAGTTTAGTATTTGATCTGTGTGCGTTGATTTTCTATATACTTGTGTCTCTGAATCTCCTGTGTTGGTTCTCTTGATTAAAGCATCTAAATATGGGATTTTATTATCTAATTCTTCTCTTGTGAATTTGATGTCTGAGGATATGTTGTTTATTAGTTTTGCGGGCAGATTTCAAATGATTTCCCTTAATTATTATAAATTTATCATCAACGTAACGTACCCAGAGTTTTGGTTTAATAATGGGTAGAGCTATTAATTCTAATCTTTGCATAATGGCTTCAGCTATTAATCCTGATATGGGCGATCCCATCTGTGTTCATTTTATCGATTCATAAATTTGTAAGACATAGTTGTATGAGTTCCATCTAAGTTAAACATTTCATTTTTCAAGTATTGGTTTGTTAGGGAATTTTGTTTGATTGGTTAGGGGATTTCGTCATGAGTTGGTTTGGCTCTCTTCATCAGTACACGCCCACCACAGGGGTTCGAACACAGCACCCAGCTGCATAAGTGGCTTATCTCTGACTGGTACCAGCAGAACCATCAAAAGAGGTGGAAGAGATGAAGCAGTGCGATTTTCCTATGATCTTTCTTGGTCTTCCTTCATCATATTACTTTTTCGTTTAACTACCACCTACGTGAGAAAGTTACGCAAAATCTGGTAACACTCAGTGTCCCCACTTGTTGCGAGATTAACCGTCATGATGTTGCAGAATGTTTTGAAGAAATCAACATAGAACTTAGAACTTAGTAGTGCATTTGAAAAACAGCAAACAACACAACAGATGAAGAGGGGGAACAAACCGTAAACATGATTGTAGGAGGATAAATTAACGCAGATGAGTGGCGTCCAAGATAAAAGAAAGTATGGTGAAAAATGGATGGCCAGAAAGAATTAGCAACAAGAAACTCTAGGAACGAAACAATCAAGAAGCTATCGTGTTCAACAAATATGCCGAAGAAAATAAAGATGGATTAAGCACACGCTGAGGAGACCACACATTTAGATGAAATCACGCGCTAAGTTATTACTCGAGTAGAACACGACTTG
Organism: Trichobilharzia szidati; assembly: GCA_944472155.2. NCBI lineage: Eukaryota > Metazoa > Platyhelminthes > Trematoda > Strigeidida > Schistosomatidae > Trichobilharzia > Trichobilharzia szidati. The sequence continues at coordinate 148,941,666 of OX235273.1, forward strand.
GAAATGACGAGCTTTGCTTCCGAGTGTGACGTGGAGGAGATCGTGTGAGGAGGAGAAGAGAGCCTATGGGTGAATGTATGGTCAATTGGAGGAGACTCCGGAGAGTACGACAAAATTGAGATGTGCCGCTGAAGTGCTATGTTCCACACAGAACCCAAGAAAATAATAATACGATAGAGAAGATTTGTAGCTCAGGTGGATGATTTTGATGTGGCTGTGTTCTCTGAGCTGGATAGTTAATTTGCGAAGCTTTCATCACCCTACTGGGTGACATCTTCAGCGCATACTTCAATTTGAAGTGAGCTTTTAGATTTCTCCACGAGTTTATTAATCATCCCTCCTGGCGACCTTGGACGTGATTGGTTGTTTTTGTGTGTTTTCACACCTTCTAGGTTACTTGTATTGTCAGTCATTGTTTCTTTGACTTGAACTTTGACCCTTTGTGTGTGACTATTCTTTCTTATCGGTTGATAAATTTTGTCTATTTCGATGTGTCTATTGATTGATGATTCACTGGAATACCAGGCAGCCTTCTAAAAATTCTCTAGCATTCTTGGTGTTTCCTCTGTCTAATATTTGAACGTTTTCCCAGTCGAATTGATGTCCGTGGTTGTCTGTATGTAGTGATATGAGTGATGGAGTGGATGTCATGTCTTTTGACAGCTAGTTATTTTATGTTCGTGGATACGAAGACGAAGGGGACATATACCCCCAAGCCAACCTATCAAACCAAAAGCCCCCAAGGAAAGCCCAAAGAAAATCGCCTTACTATATATAAAGGACTTCTCAGAAATCACTACAAGACTCTTCAAACCTTTAGGAATTGACGTCGTACACAAACCAACAAAGTCACTCCACTCAATTCTATGTCAACCAAAAGACTCAACAGCGAAGGAAGATAAAACCAACATCATCTACAAAATAGATTGTATCAACTGCGAAAAACACTACATTGGTAAAGTGGACGTCCCCATCATGTTCGTATCCATGAACATAAAATAACTAGCTGTCAAAAGACATGACATCCACTCCATCACTCATATCACTACATACAGACAACCACGGACATCAATTCGACTGGGAAAACGTTCAAATATTAGACAGAGGAAACACCAAGAATGCTAGAGAATTTTTAGAAGGCTGCCTGGTATTCCAGTGAATCATCAATCAATAGACACATCGAAATAGACAAAATTTATCAACCGATAAGAAAGAATAGTCACACACAAAGGGTCAAAGTTCAAGTCAAAGAAACAATGACTGACAATACAAGTAACCTAGAAGGTGTGAAAACACACAAAAACAACCAATCACGTCCAAGGTCGCCAGGAGGGATGATTAATAAACTCGTGGAGAAATCTAAAAGCTCACTTCAAATTGAAGTATGCGCTGAAGATGTCACCCAGTAGGGTGATGAAAGCTTCGCAAATTAACTATCCAGCTCAGAGAACACAGCCACATCAAAATAATAATAATGGCGAATATAAGGCCCTATCTACCAACAACAACTGCATACGCAATAACCAACTGCAGTTCAATGCAGTCGGCGGCAATGGGCCACGCCTATTGTGAGTATGAGGGGGCTAGTGATACTACCTGCCTGCCCCAACATTGACAAGTGGAGTGGGTTTCAAAATCATGACCGCCATCACTCACTAGAGATTTAGGTACATCCCACTGATGAGTCACAAACAGAAAATAAAACCCGCATCCTGAATTAAACCTCCAGGCGTTATTCATCAAATTACACTTAAGTTTTCTTTGCAACAAACAAATTTGTTCGGTCTTTATCACTTTCTTATCCTACTATGCATAGATGACATTTCAAAAACCTTCTCAACTATAGCTGAAATATCATCAGCTTGTTAGCCAGGGGTTGAAAAAAAAGTATTACCAGATGCTTATATGATAACTAGCATATTCCTATTTCAACACACTTCACTTGGGTCAAAACTTTGACATTTTCAAAAAAAACATAATTAGCAAAGTATCACAAACTCACATGCTGTAAATGAACTAGTTTCCCGAAGGTTTTCGCTGTTTTTATTATTATTATTGCTGTTTTCATTGAAAGGGTTAGAAATTGTTCAATTTCAACATTTTAGTAATTTCTCAGCACTTTGGTAAGTAAATAAATGATTATGTAATCTACACTATGACATTTTCATATAACTAGGGAATCGATAAGCGAAGTGGTTTTTGGCATAAATGTGCCAATTCTATATGTATCTATAAATTTAATTTTTCCTGTGGATAGAGCTATGTAGGACGAACAACTAGACAGCTTAACAAACGCATCATTACTGAGCATCTTCCTTCATGGTTCGGAAAAGGTCAAATAAAATCTATAAGAAGTTCTATTTTGGCTCATTTGATTGATAGTGGTCATCAAGTGGACAGAAATAGTGCCTTCAAAGTGATCTATCGCATTCCATTAAATAACCTTTAGAACGGAATTCGAACCCGTCTTTTACACATAGCTGAAGGTATGGGAATTAATTCGAGAGAACAATCCTAGTCTTTGAATACGACAAAAGAAGTTTGTTTTACAATTTTCACTCCCTTGGCTCAGGGGGTAAATTCTAACCGAAACCCTTCCACCCTTTCTTACCTTCCATTTCCTTCGTACTTTTATGATGTTTATTTAAGCTCTGATTATCTGTCCAGTTCACTACCTTTAGTATTACGTAACTTTTAAGATTTGACCGAATTTATTTAATTATTGAATTGTCTACATGCACACATATTACTAGCTTCGTTATTCTTATCGCCACCTGCATAAACGTTATTATCAATATTTTGTTATCATTAGAATCATCGTTATTAACTACGTTCAAAATATTTTACAAATTATTATTATTACTTGATCTATGAAATCACCGTCATTGGTTTAATTCTGTTTTATATATAAATCTATGCAAATTATAGTAAAGTCTGAAGAAGATCTAATTGAAAACTACAATATTGTTCGCTTGTATATATTGTTCTAATAAATGTTAGCATAATAAAATGTAAGTTGCTTACCCGGTAGGGGGGCACCATTTTGGCACAGGTTTCAAAGACACTAATTTATAACAATTTAGGGAGACGCTGGTTCACAGTAGCCGCATATCAGAATATTATAAACTAGAATTCGCAGCACTCTTAGTGAAGGAGAAATTAGTGAACTGTTATCAGTTTCTTCAACAATCCTAAGAAGAATCCTGTACTTCATGATTAAAAAGACGATAGTCAGTTTTTGCTGTTGTACTGATACTTCACCGTCTCTCGAGTGAATCTAAGCACTAAAGAGAGAGTAGTCTGACACTGAACACTAAGACAGAGACTCCCTTAGGTTAAGGGTGGGACACACGGTTTTCAAAAGCCTATCTCCATTTCACTCTGTACCCGGTAATCTTATATAGCTGGCTTCATGAATGACCATAAACTTTCCTCTCTTCCTCACATGGTCTCGTCTATGTTATCCTAGAACACAAACCCAATTCGGGTTTCACTCAAGGGGTGCCTGACATGTGATGTCACTCGGACGTCTCCTCATCCAAGATTAAAACTCTCGATGAAATCTCCAGATGGTTGGAGTAGATTACCGTGTATCTTTCTCCGTTGATCACACAAGCCTAATTGTGCACAGAACACAAGCATGCGACTGAATTTTCAAGTACTGATTAGCTAGGGATTTCGTCTGATTTGTTGGACGATTTCATGATGAGCTGACATCAGTTGGAGAACCATTAGAAAGCCTGGAAGTATAGGACAGTGTTCCAGTGGGAAGCCATGATCAGTAGGTTGAAGATGAGGCAGTAACTCATCGAAGAAGAAGACATTGAGAAGCAAGTGGTCACGCTATATCACGAATTAGCAGAAGTCAAAATTCATGGGCTGTCTATTGGATCAGGTCCCAGTGGCTTTATGGTCTACGAGCTAGCTCGCCTTGTAACCAGAAGGTCCTGGATTCAAACTGTGGTGGTGGGTGTGTGCTGATGAAGAGTCCCAAAGTAGGACAACGGGAAAAGCCGTCCAGCACTCCCAGGCTTTTCAATGATTCTCTAACTTAAGTCAGCTCATGATGACATCCTTCAGCCATATCACTGAATCTCCACTGAAGAAAAAAAGGGGTGGTGTTTATCACTGTCTGATTCACATAACAAAAAGCCACGTTAACGCAGCCATCAGAATAAATGAAACAAAGCTTTTTTACAACACGAATGAATGTGAATGAGAAGATAATGACATGAAACTCTTACTTACATTATTTGATAAGTGACGACTATTCTACGTACTATAGATTGACTGACATGACCAGCTGGATACCTCTTAAATCAATCAGTAGTCCCTGCTATAACTAGATCGAAGCGATCCCATCACCGACTGGCCATTTTGCTCGTTTAGGACTCTCTTCATCAAGCGCTTGAACTCAGTCCAGACAGCCGAATCAGCTCAGTCATCCCCTCCCAGAATTCTAGGTGGCTTTTGGGTGAACTGATTTTGTGAAATGTAAATTACTTCGCATCACAAATTTTGATATGAATAATTTCAATTTCCGAAGGAAACTGCGGTGATATTTCCCCTCGAATGGTGCCATCTACAAATTGCATATTAACTTTGAAACTGAGGAAAAGCAACGATTCATTTACGTATAAGCTTTCATTTGTTTTGGTAAAGTCTAAAGATATTTGTCACACTGTATTCCCTGAAATAAATGAAACTCTCACTTGAAATCTATATAATTTTCGATTCTTTTTTAATTATCTTGTTTTAGAAACGCTGCTTTTCATTTACTGATCTTGCTGTCTAGGAAGATCTTGGCTTGACAGAGCTAATGCATTATGTTACTACTACACTTTCAGCAATCTTCCAATCATTAAATAGAAAGGCGGTATATTGTACTACTTAAATTAGTATTAAAGTAGTCAAGACATCAAAAGAGGCTTAGCAATCCTACAAATTGTTCTGTTAAAAACATCTGAGATAGCATGAGTGAATTAGAAGACATTTTTCTAATAAACTGACTTAGTAATCAAAGATTTGAACAAACACTCTTTACGATGAAGTGCTGTAGTTAACGCTTATTAAATGGAGTTGTGGGAGCTTCACTCAACTACTCAACTTTAGATCAATGTATCTCAGGTTTCAAATTCCTCTGTATCTTCAAGTGTTGGTTTGTAGGGATTTGATTTGACTGGATTGATTACATGATTTCATCATGAGCTGACATAGATTAGAGAACCGTTGAATAACCAGCTGGGTGTATTAGACAGCTGTTTAATTCTAATTTGGGACTCTTCAACAGTACTTACCCACCACAAGAGTTTGAAGCCAGAAACTTTCAGTTAAAATTCAGTGAGCTCGTAGACTATTCAACTTCTGCCAATTCACTACATAGGGCGACCACTAGCCAATGTCGACGGCTACTGCCTCACTCTCGGTAACTGGTCTACACTAGTCTACATAGCCTGCTACATAAAATACTTATTCCTGTTAACTGAGTTCTAATGTACTAATATATTACCACAGTAAGTAACAATTCTTTTCAAAATAATCGAGCTGATGTGTAGCTCATGTGGGGCGTTTTGTTGTAATTATGTTCTCTGAAATAAATATTTAATTGTGAAGCTTTCGTCGTCGGCGTCTACTTCAATGTCAAATCAGTATAATCACTAGACTGATATTGAAAGCTTCTCATTTGTGCATAAATGTTACCGTCTTCAAAAAGTAAACACTCTTCCAAATTTGAAACCATAGATCAAACTTTTTAAATATATATGCTGAAATTACTGCTTCTATTAAGTTGTGAGAAAAACTATCCACGAACTTGAGGGACAACACCATACTTACATACTTAACAACACTATGCATGTTAAAATATGCGTAAAACTTGGGCACTGTGGTAGTAAGTAATTCCATATCAGTTTGCTTATTAGATGTATCACACAGTCAGTTAAACAGTATTATCTATTGGATGAGGCTTCGTACACGATTTATTGCAGTTAATAATCATATCAATTATAATCACACGACTTCGAAACTTCAGTTTTATAGTTTTCTTTGTTCTCTCTTATTTGTCGTCGTTGTGGTAGTAGAATTTTCCAGATATCTGGGTGGACAGGTGTTGAATCATTCCTATTACACGTATTCACAGTTGATTCGATAAACAAAGCTTCTGTTATCAATCTCCCCTCTATTCATCCTGTTACATTAGATTTTAATCGGTCATCTTATATCATCCATCCTATTGTATGGTTGTGTGTAATTACATGCTTCTATTCTAAGCAGCATTTGTAATGTAAGTCTCCAGAAATTGCAATCAACGCGTGGATGCCTATAAGATCTGGAAACTATCACTATTCTAGTGTTTTATAACGTGACAATATAGCAGTTGAAAACATCTTCGTATTCAGTCGTACTTTATCTGTAATTGTTTGGTGATAGAAACCAATCAAAATAAATTGATTTCCCGGGGAATCTCTCCAATTAAACTGCAACTCAGAGATGCTTCATCCAGGGATTCCCCTTTATAAATTTAAAGAGGGACCGAACAAACATCAGTGCAGCGTATTAGGAATCAGTTTTATTTTGTCGATTCTCCTCGGCTGCGTTCAACGGGTAACATTTGAATATTGAAATATTCCCATTGTTAATATTATAACAAGATATATAACCGAACAGTATTGTTGTTTTCAATTAGATCTTCTTCAGGCTTTACTCTAATTTACGTAGATTCATGTATAAAACAGTTTAGCCAATGACGGTGACTTTGTGGTTCAAATAGAAATAATCATAATAACAATAATAATGTGGTGAATGATTTGAAATTCAGTAAATAACGATGATTAAAAGTTACATATTACTAAAGGTGAAGTGGACAGATAATCTGAGTTTAAAGAAATACCATTAAATTACGAAGGAGATGGAAAATAAGAAAGAGTGGGAGCGTTTTAATTTAACCTTACTTAGGTTAAGAGAGATGCAAAGGTAGAACAAACTTATTTAATATGCAAAGATTAAGACTGTTTTTTTGAATTCCCATACCTTTGCCTACGTGTAAAAGGCTGGTTCATATTCCGTGTGAAAGGTTCTTTCATGGGATGAGAGATAGATAACTTTGAAGGCGATTCTTCTTCTGCCCACTTGATGATGGCTGAGTAGAATTCATAGGATCAATAAATGAAGTTTAATATGACAGTCAAGGACAAAACCAGGGGAAGTACAAAATAACGAAGCCAGAAGACAAAAAGTTTCGAAGGAGAGATATCAAGGCGATTGAAGTTCCACTATGGATTCATTCTGAACACTACAGGTCAGGTTTCTTTAGCTTTATTGCGGAAGCCTCAGCAAGGAAAGATGATTTGGGTTGTTTTGTCTGCTGATCATTTTGAATGCTCCCGACTTGACCACTCAGTTTGTTGTGTCGATCGAGTGTTTGATAACTGACGAGTTTAAACTATTGGATGCCTTTTAATACTTCAAAAAATCTTCTTTCTGTTCTCCTAGTGTAACTACAGGAGCAGGCACACACGAATTGATTATTCTGTACTCAAAGATTCGATAGAAAATACAAGAATCCTTCTTAAAATGTCTTTTATCAGATAGGAAGCTTAAATTAAATTCAGTGAATTAATTCAGCAACCTTTTATAATAATCAGACTATCGAATAAGGTAGATTCGTGTATACTGAAATGGAAATCTGACTAACTATCGAACTTGTAAATAAATAAATTATTGTTTCAGTGTGTTTTACTAACTAATTTACTATTTATTTATATGTACAAGACAGTGTTTTTAATTTCGCGATGACGGAGGATTATGATTCACTCTATTGTCTGTTAATATTAACTTTGAGATCAACCACCTAAGGCTGATTCAGTTCCAACAACAACAATAACAACACAGACAGCTGTTTATTTACAAAATGAGAAGTGTTTACAAAAAAAGACTGTACACATCATCTTCTTACCTTAGAAATATAAATAAATATCTGTAACAGACTGGTCATAAATAGTATGGTGAATAATCTTGTAAGGCAGCGAATTGTGATTTAATTTAGTCACTTTGTAAGAAAAAACACAACTTTAGAAACGGAATAGATTAAACTGGGAAATTTTATTGATCATGAAAGCTGACCAATAGGGATTACTGAACAACTGTTTCATCCTTGTTTGAAGCTCCTCATCAGCATGCAGCCATGATTCAAGCAATCAGGGATTGAACCTAGGACCTACCTCAGTGGGCCTCCGGTGGCCAGTAAATTCTCACTTTTGTCGATTAGGGATGTAAAGCGTGGCTGCCAGTCAATATAGTTGGCAAGTATTTATCCCCGCTCTCAAACTGGTAGGCCCCCACTGGTCATGAAATCACACTAGAACTTCTGGCAGTCATATTCTGTGATCTGTCACGAATGGGAAATAGGGATTTAGTGGATTTCCAGCTTGATTACACACGAACTTCACTTAGAAAAGAGATGAAAACAGATCGTGATCCCTGCCAGCCAATACTTAGAGACAAACAACTCTTAGTATGTGAATACATTATACTTCCACAAAGTCCCTGGAAGGTGTTTTCAGAAACAAAAATGGCTGGTTAGTTAAGATCATCAATCAATAGTTATGAATGATTGAAATACGCCAACAATCACATCGCTTTATGGGAACACTCTTAGAAACTTTATTTGAACATCATCTTGAACATGTATTGATTGCATGAAATGAAGTAACCAACCGTTGAACTCAACCAGTCTAATCACTCATATGGAAAATTTAGCCGTTCACAATACAATTTAGGTAAATATTCAATATCAATTAGAGAACTATTGGAAAACCTGCATTGATTACTGGACAGCTGTGTCGTCAACCTAGTTTGAGACTCTCAATCAGTACGCACCCACCACTCAGGTTCGAACCCAGCACCTTCTGGTCACAGGGCGACCTAGCTCTTAGACCATTCAGCCACTGGGACCCGATCCAATTGCCAGCCCATGAATTATAACTTCTGACAATTCATGACATAGAGCGACCACTTCGCAGTGTCTTCTTCGATGATTTACTGCCTCATCTTCAACCTGCTGTACCCTAATGGTCACGGATTCCCACTAGAACCCCAGGTCACTGCCTGAATAGGGTCAGCGGCTAGTGAGCATCAAATCAGTTTTGAAGTATAAGTTTTTGTGAGCTTTTTTTGATTACTTGGAGGATTTCATCATTACTTGACATCAGTTAGAGAATCACTGGAAAACAGGCTGGGAGTACCGGAAAGCTGTTTCGTCCTACTTTGGGTCCCTCTATCATTAACTTATCGAAGAAGATATTGCCAAGTGGTCACACTATGTCATGAATGGGCAGAAGTTAGAATTCGTGGGATGGACACTGGATCGGGTTCCAGTGGCTTAATGGTCTACTAGTTCGCTCGTTGCCTGGGAACGAGAGGGTCCTGGGTTCGAACCGTGCCGGTGGGTGCGTACTGTGGAGAATCCCAAACTAGGTTGACGAAACAGCTGTCCAGTGCTCCTACATAATTATGCAATGGTTCACAAATTGATGTCAGCTAATGATGAAATCCTCTAACCAGTCAAACGAAATCCCTACAAAACCAATACTTGAAAACATTTGATAGTCCACTGAAGGTTGAACATCCCTCAGTTTACTAGTTCTCTAGTTTACCAGCCGGCCCTGAGCTTGGACAAAGAGTGAAGGTCATGCTCGAGGCCAGCGACTTTTCCGCGGAAATAGATCTAATCGCAATAGGGACTTTAAAACACAGACAGACGAACTGACACAGTGTGGTGAAAACTTTCAGAAAGCCAGTCAGCCCATATGTCTTCCCTAAATGAGGCCGTCATTAGGCCTGAAGACATGGCATGTCTGCGCCATGTTTGAAGCTGAGAAGGCTGCTAACATTTCAAATAAAGCGGTAGAGAAGTTCTTCGAATCTTTCAAAACCAATGGGATGGAAGTAGAATTTTTGTTAGAAATATCTGCGCCAAATCAAATTCTTCATTTGCAAGCTATCCCAGTTCAAGGTGAAAAGTCAGATGGACCTCCGTTAAAACCCTTCAGCGATTATTCACATCAGAACAGTGGATATGTGTGTTTCCACAAATGTTGAGATCGCGTATTTGCCAAATTTTTCTGTGTTGATAATCAATGTGTGTTTCCGATTTTGTTTTCAGGCTTACAAGACAATGAACCCCAATTTGATATATGCCAATTATATAAATCTTCTGTATGTAAGAATGGACAGTGTATCCCTCGAGGTACTTCATATGAATGTATATGTAATGAAGGCTTTGAACCATCGGAAGATCGTAAAACCTGTCAGTGTAAGTTACGCATAATTTTTTGTTTTGATTACAAAAAAAATAATTCTTTTGAATTTTTAATACCATTCTAGAAGTGTTTCACTGTGAAACGTTCTCGATGATTTCTTTTATTGATTGAGTGAGTTTTGTGTGGATTGAGCAAACCTTTAGCTTCTCAGAATGTCAGTCAAATGACAGCAACTGTGTGTTATTCACTGTGTTATTCGGAAGTTAGAAAGACACCATAGAACCAAACTTGTGTACCATGCAGCAACGGGAAAATTTAAACGAATACTTGAATAGGAATGCATCAGAAAATCTCAGTTATTTGCTACTATGCGTTTTTCATCCCTTGCCATATAAGTGGAAAACAAGGATTGAAAGTTTTTGAAGTTTCTACAGCTACGGTATCGATTTTTGAAGCTTACTACCGGGTGATAAACTAATCCAGGTTTAAGAGTACGTCGACGAGACTGACGGACACTCAGCAGCAAAGAACTACTTCGATAAATACCTTTTCCGTTCAAGTTATCACACTCTTGAAATATATACGAAAATCAAATAAGAATACGGCACTATTAAAAAAGAGTTATGGAAGAAATGCGTCGGTGGCACAGCGGTTAGGACGCTTGCCGACCATGCATATGGTCTGGGGTTTGACCACCGGCTGACGCACACCTTTACCTCTCTGAGCCAGTAATAAAAACAGCTGGTAAAGAGCAAAGGTTGGGCATGAGGCTAGCAACCCCATCCTGTAAAAATAATCATTTCTGCTAAAGAAACTTCAAGCCTCTAGCTTGAAGCCCTATGTTTCACTGGGAACGCGAAGTATATATATATATATATATGAGAGAAACAGACAGCGGTTTGCCTTAAAAATGATTTCAACAGCTACGATCAGGTTGAGACATATTAATGGAACATAGGGCTTCAAGCTAGGGACTCGAAGTTTCGGTGGCAGTGGTGTCTATTTTTACCGGATGGGGCAGCTAACCTTATGCTCAGCCCAACATTCCACTTTAACCAGTCTTATTACTGGCTTAGAGAGGTAAAAGAGTGAGTCTGTGGCCGGGGATCTAACCCTGTACCACATGAGCATTCTACCGCTGTGCCACCTATGCACAGGTGTCTGGATCTACATGATGGGAATTTAAACCTCTTGACAGTATTGTCAGTAACCTTCATGGTTAGACAGTTGGAGGCAATTAACAGGAAGCCTTCCACTTAGGTTTTGTGCTAGTTGTCACTCAACAGTCAGCAAGACGTATCTGCAACCTTGAAGGAACTCATGCTGACGAGTGCAAGCTAGAACAAAACCTAGGTCCAAGGCTTCCTGCCGTTAGCCGTCAGCTATCTAATATCCTCAAATCAATGTGCACCTTGATGGCGAGCCACCTAGTGGAATTGTGTCCACATTACAAACTGACTGGCAGAATTCAGTCTTCACTAAAGAAAGGAATAGACACGTCACACTAGTTACTAGTGTTCAATCAAAAAACCTTCATGACTGTTGGTATAATTTAGCTTATCATTGTTTTAAGCTTTTTTCTCAACACATCTCCATTCAGAATCACATTTGCAATGTATGTAGGCAGTGTCTCAGCATGCAGAATTCATACTCACAATAGCTCACTCCTGATTTGCAGTCATATCATTAACATGATATAAATGTTTCAACTTTCTCCTCGTATTTGACTAAAAATTGCGCCATCGTTGTATCTCATACAGTTGAAGTTAAAAACAGATTTCTTGTGTTATTATTACAGCGTTTCCTTAATTATCTAATTCGAAATTCCGATAACCTTAGTCTCCACTTTTACATTGCCTTAAGCATTGCACTTCATATTATATACTACATTTTTGAAGACTTAATTACCGGGATATTGGCATTTACTAGTAACTGACTGGCGTAAGACGTTAGGCGTCACTCACACTGACACGTTACCATTTCACCGTATCTTCTGCGACCTGTTTTCGTTGACCGTATGATCTCTCTAAGGCCTTCATCTTCTCCTTGCACTATCCCCTCCATGTCAACCTCTTGATCACGCTCAACTCTTCATTCCCCCTTGTGGTTCACTCGATAGCCTGTTTGACGTATGATATGTCTTAGTGGTCTTCTCGGCCTATTTTCGGTCTATCTTGATTTCCTTGAGCATATTTATTAGGTGAAACGTTCCCGGCTGGTCGGTTGTCAGAGTCCCTTAACCACTTATCCTTTCTGATCTTCAGTATGGAACCAGAGAATGCAGCTTTTGATAAAATTCAGAAGTACCTGTGTAATATAGTTTCCATAACACCCTCACCAAGTCTCTAAACCACATAGGAGCACTGATTTAATTTTTTGTTCCCTATGCTTAGTGCAGTGGGTTTCCATGTCGATTTCAGCATAATGACTGTTGCAGCGAAGAAAATTTTCTTTTCGACGAAGTCATCAACTAGATAGCTGTGCATTTGTGTACTTATAATAAATGGGTGGGAAAGTCCCAGAACAATGTCTAGTGAAGGGTCAAATTAATAAAAAATTACAATTAGGAATTAGAATGCCATAATAAACAGGGGGACGGATAAAACTCAAACAAAGTAGCATCATAATTACTGAGAAGATTGACATATTGTGCAATCGGTGGTTAGAAATGCGGAAATAACAAAATTAGACAGGATGTTTGGATAAAAATCTAGTGGGATCATAACTAATGTGACCAATGGTTGTTTATGTAGTCAGGGATTAAATATGTAGAAATAATAAAATGACAACACAGACAGAAAATTCAGATTAGGGTAAAACTTAAAATAACATGAATAAACAGGAAGTTTGGATAAGAAAGGCAATGGGATGGTCACTATTAGAAGAATTACCTGTTTATGATGGCCATGGCAGGGATAAGGGTTGGACGTATTTCTTTTGGATACATGGCGTGGGTTTGAGCTTTTGGATAGCTGGTGCCTCCTCTATGCCCAGATGTTTTAATTTTACTCCCTTTGATAAGATTCGATCAATTACCATCCCATTACCTTTCTTATCCAAACTTCCTATTTATTCATGTGATTTTTAAGTTTTTCTTAATCCCTATTTAAACTACCATATTTTCATATCCGAAATTCCTGTTTATTTTGCCATTTTATTATTACTACATATTTAATCCCTAACTGCATAAACCATTATTCATCACATTAGTTATGATCCCACTAGATTTTATTATCCAAACATTCTGTCTGTTTTGTTATTTCTACATTTCTAACCCCAGCTGCACCTCATGTCAATCTTCTCAGTAATAATGATGCTACTTTGTTTGAGTTTTATCCGTGCCCCCTCCCTCTGTTTATTATGGCATTTTAATTCCTAATTGTAATTTTATTAATTTGACTCTTGACCGGAAATTATTCTGGAACTTTTCCACTCATTTATTATAAATACACGAATGTACAGCCTAGTTGATGTCTGTCCTTTAGATTTCTGCTGTTAATGGTTCTTGATGCTTGTTGGTTCATTATCTTCGTCACCACTGTCTTCTCCGCACTCGCTTGAAGTTCTGTCTTCTCTGCCTCTTCTAGCAACTTTATTGGTTCTAGCTTGTAGGTGTTCGAGTGAGTATAACATAAAACATATCTGACATGAATCGAACCAATTTGCTACCAATGATCTTTACTAAAAATAGATGAAATGGTAATGTGGTGTTTAAATCACTTCTATCTGGATAACGAGCACTACTAATTAACATGAGTGGTATTCAACAACTTATATCAATAAATTAGTAGTATATAACACCATTCATTCATCCTTACTTTCTTGATTGTCATTTATGCTATCAAATTGGTCACATATACTTTGTGAACTGAATAATATCGATTTTCCTAACTTCTTTTAACTCAGAATAAAAAGGAATCATATTGCGAATACTTCGCTACTTGTTAAACGCATATCTCATTCTTAAATAGCTGGCTACAAAATAACTCCATATAAGTTTGTTTATTAGATGTATCACACAGTTACAGAAACCGTATTATTTACTGGATGTTGACGTTCCGAACAGAATTTATTGCTGTTCATAATCATTTCATCAATTATGATCACACGACTTTGAAACTTGATTTTTATAATTTTCTTTGTTCTCTCCTATTTGTCATCATTGGGGTAGTAGAATTTTCCAGATATCTGGGTGGACAGTTGTTGAATCATTCCTATTACACGTGTTTGCAGTCGATTTGATTAACAAAGCTTCTGTTATCAATCTCCCTCTCTCCACTTTTTGTGGTGAAAGTAGTGGAACAGGTGCAATCAGATTAGCCGAGCATAAAACCTAGCAGCAAAATCTAGATTAGTTGACCCGAATAAGATAAGAAATCTGGAGAACAGTTCAGCTATACTAATCACTGCATGCAATTACACACAACACAGCCACACAATAGGATGATGGGATAAGATGACAGTTTTAAAATCTATTGTGACAGGGTGAATGGAGGGAGAGACTGATAATATAAGCATTGTTTGTCGAATCAACTGAGAGAGAATACGTATAATAGGAATGATTCAACACCTCTCCATCCAGACATCTGGAAAATTCTACTACCCTAGCGACGACAAATAGGAGAAGACAAAGAAAACTATAAAACTCAAGTTACGAAGTTGTGTGATGATTATAATTGATATGATTATGAACAGTAATAAATTGTGTTCGAAAGGTCAACATCTAGTAAATAATACTATTTCTGTAACTGTGTGATAGATCTAATAAACAAACTAATATGGAATTACTTACTGCCACAGTGCTCAGGTTTTACACATAAAATAATACAAAATGACTATCTGGTAAAACAAAAGCTTTAGTGACTTTCAGTGTTTCAATGTATGAAAATATTGTTTAACTGCAATCAAAATTTCATATATATGTGCGTGTGTACTTTTAACAAAGAAATGTAATAATAAACAAAAGAAGAACATAATTTTATGATTTCACTCGGTACTCTACAGAATTTTTTGTTTTTTGCTAGTCTGATGTAATTAAGCCATAAAAAGTTAATTGATGATTGAAATAAAACCATTTTAATCTGTTTGTTAGCTTCGCTGTTTCTACCCTGATATGGAATTAGTGGCTTACTGGAGAAAAAAGATTTAAATCTCTATTTCATTTAACTTTTTTGGTCTAATAAATGTGTATTTTATCGCTGAATTTATAATCGGTTATATCAGAGAGATTTGGTGTGCGTTGAGAAGCATTTAAAACAGCTTCTGTGAGGAAAGATAGGCAACAGAAGACTGTGGGAGTACAGCGAACCAACCAATAAACCATTGCCCAACACATATTCGGAGTGAAACAAAGACGAGTTGAACATACGCTGGGAAGACTGTTGAGTGTAACTCGAGTCAGAAACCACTTGTCGGGTAATTGCCCGAGGGTGACAGTGAAGACATTGTGTGAGGAGGAGATGAATACTTATAGAGAGTCATAGAGTCAGCTAGGAGAAGACGGTAGATAGCAGATGGGAATGAAGATATCCTGCTGAAACCTAGTGTTCCAGTCAAGATTGACAGTGTGTGTGTGTGTGAGGGAACACAATTACAACGTAAATTTTCACCCGGTTCTCTAAATAGTGTCGACTGATGGAAACATTTTCCTATTTGTCTACAGTTGTTTCGTCTTTCGGTTGTACGTGTCCATAGCCTCACGAAGATTTCAAACTGATTGGCAGTAGGCTCTTGGTTGATTGGTTGCACTGTCATTTTTCTTAGTTGCTTATCCTTTCTAACCAGCCACCTTATTTTCAGTATTCAGCAAATGCAATAAGTCTGTAGCAGACGGTTGGAAATTCTTACTCAGAAGCTCTTCTTCCGTGACAACTGCTCAGGATTCTTGATTTAGTTTAAAATGCATACTGGTTATGTGGTTGTGATAGTTACTTCGCATTAGTTCCATAATACATCACTGTTGCAAATTTAATCACATATCGGTATCTGTTAGAGAACCACTGAAAAGCACCACGGAGTAATGGACAGCTGTTTCATCCTAGTTTAGGATCTTTTAATAGTACTCATCCACAAGCCTACCAGGAATCCAGGAGCTTCTGTTTACAAGGTGTGCTCGTTTACCATTCAGCCACTAGGACAAATTCTAACAGACAGATCAAATCCTTAAAAACTTCACTCGAACATTAATTTAATGCTCAATGGTGACTAACTGCAGAAAGGAATTACCTAGTGAGCGGTCTTGATCAGTGGGGCACACTAAGCTTGATTTGATAATATTTGCTTGCCGGTCACACTGATTGACTGCAGCGCTAAACATCGCCAACTGGTAGAAGTTGGAATTGAAGGGTAGTTGGATACCGTTCCGGGGACTGGATAGTCAACGAGCTCATTAGGGGAGTCCTAGGTCCGAATTATGGTGGGCTTATGAGAGCATACGGAGGAAGTCTTTCGAACAAGGACGAAACCGCTGTCCAGTACTCTCTGCTAGTTTTGATGGTTCCCTAACTGATATTAATCTATGATCATACTTGAAATAGATCAAATCTCTACCACATGAATATTCAAGGCATCACTGTTACTCAAAAGAGTAGGCTGACTAATTACCAACTTTGCAAATAACATCGTGGGGTATGCAAGTAGCAGCTAGAATTATTAAGCATTTTTTGAACTTTTATAATCGCCATTTTTAGGTTGAATTCAAATCAAAGTATACATCTCTTATTCTTATAGGATAGTATTTATAGAAATAGTATTGTTCAAATAGCCCGTAACGACACTGAGTATATGACTGGGTCCCTTAGTCATTGAAGACATCTGTCACGAACGATGAACGTCTCAACATGTTCTTAATCCACCATCTATATGTGTATGCGTAAATATGTATGCCGACGAAATTGGGGATGAATGGTAAACACTCTGGGGAGGTCTTCCAGTGACGTCACACACCAGGTCCTGAAGCCAAACACGTATGGTTAAAGATAAGTTGAGCTTCTGACGGCAGTGGGCAGACGACAATGTGAGAACGGAATCAGAAGTTAATGGCAATCGTTCAGCCAGCTGAAGACGACTGTAGAAAACAGGATGGACTGAAGATACCCTGTTGAATCCCTGTATTCCACCTGAAACTTCAGTGATATATATATATAGGTTAAATCTTTCTACCTATTATAATCGTTTCAACTACAGGCTGATGAAACTGATGAAGATATCTAAGCGAGGATTCAGAAAGCAAGGCAAGCTTTCATTACTCTCAAGTCTGTGTGGAGGAGATCAACAGCACTCAGCATGAAAATGAAAATAAGATCCGGCTTTTCAACTCCATTATGAAGTCAGTGCTACTTACTATACAGATCACAGACTTGGCCCCACGTCACGAATGGTAATTCGAAGAAACCACAGACCTTCATCAACAGGTGTCTTCGCTCAATGCTACTGAAGATCGAATGGCCGGCCAGAAAAGATCGGCAACAGTGAGGGATCTTTGGAAGTGAACGAACCAACCCCTCAGGAAGCAAGTGTGCAACAAATATGCAGGAAAAAATGGAGGTGGATTGGATTGGCTATACTCTGAGAAAACAAACCATTTGGTGGTCAGTGCGAGGGTGACATGAAGGAGGTCATGTGCAGGGGAGATGAAAGCATGTGGACAGACGTGGAGGTGGGTGAAAGCGTTTGCTGAGAGCCCAACGCAATGGAGACGTGCGGCTGAAGCCCTCCCTATGTTCCTCTAGGAACTAAAGGATCCAATTATAATAGTAATTAATAGAATCGAACAAGTAAACAAGTCGAGATTGACATCACCAGACAGCAGACAGGTTTATAATGATAACTATCAATTTTCAACATTGACTACTGCAAACACAATCCGTCCACACAATGTTTTTGTAAAGCACTTACATACTTCCCGCAGACACCCAACCACCCACCCTGCCTTCTCTCCAGAAACAGTTCCTCCTGTTTTCTAATCTTTCTATCATCAAGGATACCATTCCAAGTCTAGTAGAATAAAAGAAAAGAAAAAGAGAGAAAGAACAATGAAAACAACACATAAATCTGGGTAGAAATTGTTATGACTGGAAATTTAACGCTCACCAATTAATCATAAAACCTTGTTCTTTTATTTTATGTGTAAATTACTATTCGAATTGTTTATGATTTGATTATAGAGGTGAGTGCTAGACAAAATTCACTAGGCCCGCTGTTACTATTATTATTATTATGGAATTCCATAGATTGTATTTAGCAATACGCTGAATGATTATTGTTGCAAGTCGAATGATTGATACACTAAAAGATTACACAAAACTACCTGATTATGATACTAGATGGTTGGAGGCAAACGGCAGGAAGCCTTGAACTTAGGTTTCATGCTAGTTGGCAAGTACCAGTCAGCAAGACGTATCTGCTACCTCGAATGAAATCATGTTCCTTCTGAGATTCGAACCCGCGTCACCCAATGTAGTCTGCAGTCAGAGACGTTACCACTGAGCTATTCGGGTTTGCAACTGACCAAGCCAGAAATAATGTTGGTGAAAAGGAAAGGTTGGACATGAGGCTAGCAACCCCATCCTGTAAAATGAAACACTGCTACAGAATCTTCAAGCCACCAGCTTGGAGCCCTGTGTTCCACTGGGAACATGAAGGAAAAAAAGTATTTATTAGAGTGTGTTTCTTAGAGATTTTATTTTGTGGACTGTATCAATCCTGTCTTCTTTTGCTGTTGGATCTTGTGGTCTTCACAATACCGAATATAGTGACTGTGTTGGTCTGAATGCTATGTCTGTTCAGAATAGCTTTAGTACTATAACCATTATTTCAGAAACATTCCTAATATATATGACAGGGTGAACTTTCTTGTGGTTTCTACGGATGGCTTCTTGTTAGTAGTTTGATTTGAGCTTAGGTATTTTTTTATGAAATTATGAGGGTGTCGATTTTTCTCGAAGACAGCCAACCACATATTTCTGTTTTATTTTCCTCAAGACTGGAGTGACGAAATGTGTTTCAGCTCTTTTAACTCAATGTTTGTACTCAGTTTCTTTTATGTTGATAAATACTATGGGATTTCGAAGTGTTGATTGTGTAGGCATTTCGTTTGATTGCTTGGAAGATGTCCGCATGAGCTGATATCGCCTAGAGAACCATTGAAAAACCTGCATGGAGTACTGGAAAGCTATTTGGTCAACTTAGTTTGGGACTATTCATCATTATGCACCCATCTCGCTGGGGTTCGAACCCAGGACCTTCTAGTTACAGGGCGAGCTAGCTCGTAGACAATTCAGCCACTGGGACACGATCCAGTGGCCAGCCAGTGCATCAATTCTAACTTCTGACAATTCATGACGTACCACGACCACTTCGCAATGTCTTCTTCGATGACTTACTGCCACACCTTCAACCTGCTGTACCCTATTGGTTATGGCTTACCAGTAGATCTGATGCTCACAAACGACTGGTCATATTTAGGCGGTTGACTGGAGTTCTAGTGGGAAGCCGTCACCAGTAGGGTACAGCAGGTTGAAGGTGAGGCAGTAAGTCATCGAAGAAGACATTGCCAAGTGGTTGTGCTACGTCATGAATTGTCAGAAGTTAGAATTCATGCACTGGCTGGCCATTGGATCGGGTCCCAGTGGCTGAATGATCTATAAGCTAGCTCGCCTTGCATCTAGAAGGTCCTGGGTTCGAACCGCGGTAGTGGGTGCGTACTGGTGAAGAGTCTCCAACTGGGGTAATGACACAGCTATCCGGTAATCCCGGATTTTCCAATGATTCCCTAAATGACGTCAGCTGATGATGAAATCCCCCATCCAATCAAACGTCATAGTGTCGAAGAATAAGGCTTGAATAAGTCTTATACTTTCTTTAACTGATAAGACACCCTACTACCCCTCCTGATGATAATAATAACAACATTTCATAATCAAACTTTCTTAAACACTCAGGATTTTCATGAATCCTAGTGCCTATTGGTTATCTTCACTCCACTATACTATCTACCAATTAAATCCAATTCTTCAACAGACACTAGCGCAGAATTTGAAATATGTGTTTCTTACTCTTCTGAAAAGAATGAGAAATACATAGAAACTTCTGGAATATCTTTAAAAACTGACTAATTTCATCCTTTTCTACTATTTTATATGAGTATAGAAGATTAAATACTTCTGCTGACTTAAATAACCGTTTAAACATCAGAAGAAATTGAACTTGTTTTCAATTTTGTTAGTGTTCAACAAATTACCATTCTATTCAATGTCCAATATATGAATGGTGATTTCAGTAATAATCACAATTTAAATAGAAATAAGATATTAGGAAGAACATAAAAAGTTACTTCTTTTGATTCCTACTAAATACAAATGATTGAGCAAAGAATATCCTTTTCGATAATTTCCTCTTCTAACTCTACAATTATATATGCATGTTTATATACATAGGATATTCTAGAATAGTAGTCAGTAACAATAATGGTGTGCTTTTCAAATACTATCAATTTGTTAAGTAAGTTCAATGGAATGCGGTTAAAAGAGCATTCCCTTCTGCCAAATTACGCTGTGTCTACAAAACCGCCCACTCCTATTTTGCGTTCTGTAGTAAAAGATAAACTACCTAATTTCACCTCTTCCATGTGTATCTCCCAATTTAACATCTCCTGTGGAGCCAGTTAGCTGACTAGGCCTTACAATTAGACATGTTTCTCGTCGGATTTCTGAACATCACACTGCGTTGTTAAGTAAAGGTCAAACACAATCTATTCACATAGTGCTATCCTATCTCATCTTGTATATACAGAAAACACAAGATTGATGTTAACGAGGAGGCTTTCAAAGTCATTTACTGCATACCAACAAATTTTAATTTCGGTTTAAGAGTTCATCTACTGCACACTGCTGAGGCTGGCTGTTGGGATCCACATCAAGAAGCTTAATCTGTGTGTCCAAAAGAAGCTAGTTCAGACATTATCCTTACCTTGACCATCTAGGTTTGAATGATCCTGAATGTTTACTGGAAATTCCCTAATTTTAGTTGATATTCTATTTGGTATTATATTTTTATGCTTATTATAATTTAAACATCTTTAATGAACTGTAATTCCATCGTGATCTTACTTTACAAATCGATATTATTTAAAAAGCACACTAATATTGTTATTGACTACTATTCTAGAATATTCTATGTATACAAACATAAATATGCATATAATTGTAGAGCCAGAAGAGGCGGAAATTATCGAAAAGTATATTCTTTGCTCAATTATTTTGTTCTTTTACAGATGTCTGAATGAATATTTTCGCTATATTGAAATCTTACTAAATATATGACAAACAGATGTTTTAGACTTTTTGAAAAGGAAAACGATGGAATGAGGATAAGCGGAAATCTCCATAAAATTGTTGTGTTTTTACAAAAATATTTCTATCCGTTTACGTCTTGTTCCAAAATAAGAATAAACAGCTTTACAAATCTAAAACTTGCCATCTTTATCATCTTTACATCTCACTTGGCCCAAAGTGGTAAAGTTAAACTTCAAGCACCACTAAATACCACCAATCAGCAAATGACCTTGAACGCACCAATCACATGAAGGAGGGCATTTTGGATCATGGAATGCGTGTATTTGTGAAAAAAGTGCCTAAAAGCTGTATAAATGTGTACCAGGGGATAATTTTCTCTCATATGTGATAAAAACATCTCCTAGTTTATCACAGGAGTATCAATGGAAAAGTTACACCACATCCTACACATAAATTCATCTAAATGATTTCAAATGAAATCGCTTTGTTATCCGGGAATGGCTCTAATCCTGTTTTTTAAACTTCCCCGAACACATTCGATACAACTGTTGTGGTTCCATGTAACGCTATCCAAAAAAATCATTAGAATGGTTCACTCTATGATGAATATATCCAAGCGATGACAGGGGGTTATATTCTTTCCACTCAATGGTGTGTATTATAGATCGCTGTTTCACCAGTCGAGTGATAATAGGTACTGAGTTAGTTGACTTTCTGTCTGCTATTCTCTCAACGAATCCTTTCTGTAGGGAGGTTTCATATTAGCCGATCACGTAAACATTTTTTCCTCACTCACGACCGCGGTTGTATTTTTTCCCTGATAAGACAGTTTTATCCTGAATCGACAACGACATTTTCTCCACCCATTAAGGCGATAAGGCTCTCCATTTTCCAGGATGCGATATCCTTGCAGTGCTGGTACCACCGAACCGTTTGATAATGGGACTATTTCTAGTTTCAGAAGCTGCACCTCTCATAGGCTGTTTTAAAACCCAATAATTACAAGTATGCAAAATCTGGGTAAAAGAATGATGCCATCTAGCAAAGAATATCCCTATGAAATATTAGAATCGCCAGCTTATCTTCCCTCACACTAACTCGTCTCAAAGAAAAGAAATTGCACAACGATGTACAAGTCCATCGACCTATCTATTAGAGCTTTTTATACTCACCACACCTCCACATGGACAAGTCCTTTCTTATATAATCAGTACTTGGTCTTCACCAAATTTAAAACGTAAATACGTTAGAGCGGGCATTTGACTCGAATCAAACAGAATAGAAGCTTCAACTCACGTGAATAAATCTCAATGGACCATTCAAGGTCAGTGTTGTGGACGCGCTCCATTGGTAGTTAGTGGTACCTAAAGTTTAACCTGGCCATAGTAACTAACAGTAGAAACTAACTGACGAGTCCCAAATAGGACGAAATGCGCATCTTGTGCCCCATTGCTAGACACTGTCAATGAAAACAACTTCTAAACCTATTTAGTGTTCAAAATAAAGTGGAGTTTTGAAGTGATTATCCTTCTGTTTGGGAAATTCATTTCAGGGAAAAAGCCATTTCCCATATCTTAAACCTCTAAAATATACATTGTGACCGGTAGTTTCCTAGCCGTCGAATCGAAGGAAACAGCCATCCCGTTTTCGAATCATTTCTGTCTGGCTAGCAAGCAATACTGATCGACGTGAGTATAAATTCACAAAATAATACACCTACTGACTGGATAACTTTACCCTGGTTTTCAGGGGAATTGAATTCTTCTCCCCCCCCCCCGCTCTTTGTCTCAGCCTTTTGCGACCCCAGACGTGTATATAATATCAATAGTCCCGTTATCCTGTTCTTCAGTGGGTCAGTAATTAGGTTTAATTTTTGATAAAAAGATATTCAAAACATTAGCAAAGTTCTCATTGCTTTTACAAATCCAAAATACATCCTAATGTTTGCCAGTAAACCAAATTTTAGAAAATAGTAATCTCGAATGAAAGACAAAATCAAGGCTTACTCAATGAAGATGGGTATAGAAAAAGGAATCCGTTTTTTCACCGAATGGCTTACTCATCGGATTTAAAATCTGTTGAGATTCACGATTTAAACTAGTGCATACAGCCTACTGATAAGTTTTTTTAAGTAGACCAACTCACCAAGATTGTAATAAAGAGGATATTTGAATTATTATCAGTTTGTATTGTTCATCTTAGATTCCCGAAGAGGTGTTTTGTTGCCCATACAGTTAGGAATAATTACAGTTTGCATTCATGAATATTTTCCAAGATGAAATCATACAATACAAATATGTATTCAAAACATAATAATAGTAACAAATAAACAGGCAGTACGAATAATAATTATTGTTATTGAGAAAATAAACTTTCTGTGATGGTTACAGTGAAGACAAAGGTTAAACATACTTCTTTTGGATACAAAGTGTTGCTTTGAATTTTGAGATCCCTAATACTTTAGCTATGCTCATATGTCTTTACCTCAGTGCATTTCAGAGGTATGAAAAGAACTTGTTTAGGAGCGTGAAGTGTTTCTTGAGTGAGACTGAGTGTCCTGAGTTCATGAGGTATTGTGTCGTTGATTTATAGACACAATTCTGTTCTCCCTTTGCTAACCAGGCTGTATATTGGCTCAGATTTTATTTGATTCATAGTTCTGTATAAAAGATGTGATCTATTGGTTATTGAGTTATGCAACAGTCCACTTTCTTCTAATCTGTGTCTGTCTGATATACTAGCTGAACATGGAGGAAGCAAACTAAATTCATTTATCTTTTTATTTTCGATTACTAGGCATGTCACACAATGGAATAGTATTACTTGATAATAATACTGCGAGTCCGTGGCGTAGAGGTAAAATGCTCACCATTCACCCCTCATGTGGTGTCGGGGTTTTATCTCTGGCCCACGCACTTCCAAACCTTGCTTAGCTGGTAAGAAGGCATGCAAAGAGGGAAGGTTGGGCAAGAGACTAGCAATCCCAACCGCTGCTATCGAAATTTCAAAGCTCTACCTCGAAGCCCCCCATGTTCCACTAGGAACGCGAAGGAGGTCCATCTAGTCAAGCGTGAGGATAAACGCCCTACCGATGATAATGGTTGGTGCCAGTCGCACTAAGTGCATCACGAATTGGTAGAAGCTAGAATTCATGGATTGACCATTGAATTGGGTCCCAGTGGCTGATTGGTATACGAGCTAGCTTGCCTTGTAACTGGAAGGTCCTGGGTTCGAACCATTGTGGTGGGTGTGTACCTTCGGTGATTCTCAAACTAGGAGGAAACAGCTGGCTGTCCAGTACTGCCTGCTTGTTTCCAATGGTTCTCTAACGGATATTAATCCAGAATCAACTCATCAAAACAAATCTAATCCTTACAAACCAACTATTGAAAATAAAAATAATAGTGATATAAAGTTACTGTGACTTGTATAATAATACCACAATGACCGAATTCTACTGTTATGTTATTCTAAAATATAACAGATAGCCTAACCATACTTTGTTTCTATAACCTCCTTTGAGTGTGCTTGCATCAAAGGGTCATTAATGTTCTAGTTAAATAACAAAAGTGAGCCACTGTGAGTAATAGTGTGTTTGGTTGGAAATGTATGGTTGGAAACCGCGTCAATCTGAAGTCGTATTCTGTCGGCAAACATTGAAAGTCTGGGAAACCAAACCAAAACATAAAATCAATGTATGGGCTTGTTATTGATGCTATTATTATCTACTTGTGTTCTCAGTGGGACATAGAGCTTCAACTGTGTTCTCTGAAGTCCCTTGTAGTTGGCATCATGATTCCCAGTAGGCCTTCATTTTCTACTCACGTGATCTCCTTCGTGTCTGTCACTTACCTATGCTCAACTCGTCGTTTCAGGTTCAGCTACCACTCAAGCGACCGCTTCAGTGTATGTCCACACTGTCTCTATTTCCTGCCTCATATTCCGTGGTCAATAAGCTGTCAGCTAGTTCACTGCAATGTCAGAGTTTCCCGTCGCTTTTTCGTTCCAGTCATCGGACCTTTGGTATAAAGCGAAGTTAGTTGTTGACGAAAATCTGAAATAACCTGCTAAAAATGATTTTGCTGATACCTCTAAGACACCTAAAAGCCCCGAATCGACATAATGGTAAAAGATTTGGATCTTGTTACCCGTGCTGACTCCTCTTGACCTCCATACTTGCTTCAGAGTAGTGAAAGTTTGTCTTGCTTTCTGTGATCCTGTCTATCTTTGTCATCTTCATCGATTCTGCCGGAACAATGCTGCCTAGGAAAGTGAAACATGTGGCTTCCTTTGGATTTCTATAGTTGATGGAGTTACGAATAATTAATGTAACTGTCAACTACCAAGATCTCAGAAATCCTGAACCTAATAATGGTTTCAGAAGATAATGTCGAATACGTAGAATACAATGCATTTTGATCGAGGAGAAACAGAAAACGGTGATGTAGTAAGATTGTTTATTCTTCCACCGATAACCAAACAGAATTACAGTGTACTGCCTGCCAGGTCTGCAAATAAACGTTAATATTATTTACAATAATACTTCTGATCGTATTTCTCCAGTCCTCTGTCAAACAGTATATGATAAAGTAACGGTAACCTTCATGTCTCCTGCCAAATGGATACCGATTCTGATGTGGTTGTATTCTTTGAGCTGGGTAGTTTATTTGCTAAGCTTTTATTGCCCTACTTAGCAACATCTTCAGCGCATACTTCAATTTCAGTTGAAGTGAGCTTTGAGATTTCTCCGCGAGTTTATTAGTTATCTCTACTGGTGGGTGACCTGAAACTTGACTCTGGTTGTTTTTGTGCGTTTTCGCACCCTCTAGGCTACTTGTATTAGTACTGATTGTTTCCTTGAACTGAAATTTGACTCTTTTTGTGTGAAATTTCCTCCTCATCGATTGGTAGATTTTGTGGATGTCAATGTGTCTATTGATTGGCGATTCACTGGAATACGAGGCTTCTGAAAATTCTCTAGCATTCTTGTTGTTTCCTCTGTCTAATATTTGAACGTTCTCCCAGCCGGATTGATGTCCGTGGTTGTTTGTATGTAGTGATATGAGACTAGTTTGGAAATGTTCTGCAATGTACTCAGCCAGCATAAAAAACAAGATTCGTATTTTCAACACGAGTGTTAAGTTGGTCAGTCATTTCTTCTATACGGGTCAGAAACTTGGTCAGTGTGTCATTAAAATGATTTCCAACAGATTGCGGACTTTTATCAACAGCTGCCTTCGCTGTCTACTGACTGGAGATCGAATGATCACTTGACCAGAGAGAATTAGCAATACGAAACTCTGCCTGGGAACAAACCAAACAAGATCCGGTCACTCAGCAGATATGTACGAGAAAATGGATATGTATCGGGCCCACGTTGGGGAGGATGCCGAATGGCATCGCACGCCAGGCCTTAGAGTGGAATCCAAATAGGAAGTGATGAGTGGGTCGTCGGTGCTAAGGTGACATGGAGGAGGTCTTGTGAGGAGGAGATGAGAGAGTTTGATCAATCGTGGACCCAGCTGACGAGGACGGCAGAAAACAGAACAAAGTGGAGATGTGTTTTTGAAGCCTTATGTTCCACTCGAAACCCAAGGGAATAATAATATTACTATAATGAACTGTGGGAATAGCATTCAGACGTTAATACCAACAAATATAATTATTCTTACTGTGAAAATAATATTCTTTTGTAACCCATTGTCTGTATCACACCACCAAAAAGTCACACACTGTTACTAATGAGACAACATTTCATCAGCTTGCAAATTTTCCACGACGCCATTTGCATAAACATATATATGTATAACTGAAGCACCTACTTTCCTCAGTTTCTCTCTGTGCACTATCTCATATTGAAACAAATTGAAGCTATATAGTACCTCTGTGAGCATTTAAAACTAGAGAAGTTTTTGTTTCACCTTCTATACTGAGCAGAACAATTACTTGTAACATACTCATTTTATTCTGTTCTTTTGTTATTCATTTTATTTTATCAGATAAAATTGATATTTGTTCGATTCATCGAGGATATTTATGTACTAATGGACATTGTATCCCAACTGGTCGAGATTTCTTTTGTGAATGTAATCCTGGTTTCACGCTGTCATATGATCGTCGGAGATGTATAAGTAAGTTCAAAAGATATATATGGGTGAGAATATCTACAGAATTTCATCGCCTTCCTCGACAACGGGCAATGTAAGCTGACATGCGGTCAGGCCGGAGAAGAGCTAGCGGCGGTCAAACCAAAACATGGCTTCATCAGTCAATGAAGTCCACAACAGTTAGTTTACGCCAGCCACATAGGAAGGTGTAGACCTCCTGGCTGAGGTCCTCGGGTTTGTGAAAACCAATGAAACCTGGAGACAATCGGTGATATGGCTAGAATCGTTCTCGATGATGGCGCAGATGCATCCACTCCTTGTGACTTAAACTATCTAACAAAACTATATTGCTATTCGACGTTACAACTCTTTTTGCTTAATATCTCTGTTTATTGTCTCTATTTTGCATTCCTTTTTACTTTCTCTTGTTTTATGGGCTACGTGAAGTATGGCGACTTTAACTGCTGCAGAACGTTGCAAAATTCTATGTTGAAACCAGTCAGTCCATCAGTCAGCTTGAGAATAATATCGGCAAAATTAGTAACTCTTCTCTGAAAGCCTCTACTTTTAAATTAACTACGAGTCAAGGTATGAATAACACCACATACTTATAATATGGGATATAATCAAGCTAACAAGCAACCATCACTATTCAATGTCAAAATGGGTTTTTTCACAGTTATTTACACAAGTCAATACATTAAAGATTTCCAGTGGTGAATAGCTGCGAAAGGTCATTTCAGGTGATGCTACCGTAATGTACTGCTTTAATAAGGAATTGCAATGGAATTCAAGAAGTGAGCTTCATCCTATTTGGAACCAATTAGCTGAAATATATGGTGAGACTCGAGCCCAATAACCATCTTTTCAAAAGCCAAAGCGTCATTCATCAAGCAGTCGAGGCGTTAGTGCCACATTATATGAATAGAGGGTGCATGTCCATTCAGATGAAGAGTCTCAAATAGGACGAAATGAACATCCTGAATCCCATTGCTAGACACCATTAATCGATAAACACCACAGTTCTTTTATGAGACACTAGTAACTAGTGTAATTATATGTCTAGTCCTTTCTTTAATGCAGACTGAATTCTATCAGTCGGCTTTACAATTTGGCCACCATGCTACTGGGTGGTTCGCCAACTAGCACGAAACCTAGGTAAGGCAAGACTTCCTGCCGACTGCCTCCAACCGCCTAATATCATCAAATCAATGTGCATCGTGATGGCGGACTACCTAGAATGATAGCCACATTGCAAACTTGACTGATAGAATTCAGTCTACACCGACGATAGGACTAGACATGTCACACTAGTCACTATTGCCCAGTCAAAGTATCCAATACGGTTAGACCTACAGGAAGTCAGTCGCAAGACCGAATAGCTGGCTCAGTGGTAACGTCTCTGACTGCAACACTGGCTGACGCGGGTTTGAATAATAATAATAATAATAATTTGCTTTACTCCAAAACAGTACTTGTGATACATAATGGAATTCTCAGCATTTTTACTACAGCATTGCATCCAGTTAGTACATTATCAATAAATAAAATTCTATATAGATTATGGGTAATCTCAATTCATTATGACAACAACATATTGGCATGTTGGTAGCAAAGGTAAAGCTGAACAGTGTTTGAAGGTGTTAGAAAGTAGGTGCTATCATATTTACTGGCGTAAGCGAGAGAAAGAGACAAAGCAGCACATAACGGAAAAGAAAGAAAATGTTGTACCTATAAATGTTATGAGTTGGAAAGACGAGGTCGTTTTGTTCTACTGACTATTTAATAAGCTATAGGTATCACGCCTAATGATTTCTTTATCGCACAGAACACGAGCGAAGTAGGGTATGGTTGAGTTTCCGTACTTGTTAGTGCGAGCATATAGTTTTCTATATAGGCTTATGGTCCTGCCTGATGAGATGCAAGGGGAGAGTTGTGAATGAAGAGGGTGGTGTGATTTAGACAAAATGGATTTAGCCAATTTTTCACAGGAGTCCATGTGCCTGTCAACCAGAATATTAACAAGCTGGTTAAGTGGCACGTTGCTTACCCTGCTGACAACCTTTAACATCCTGCGTAATATGTTATAGTCTTTCTTCAGTAGCCCGGGAAAAACTAAGGGGGAACAATAGAGAATAATAGGCAGAATGCGAGAATTAACGAATTGTAGGAGTAAGGGTTGGGTTATACCAGAATGTTTTAACTTCTTGATGTAGAAGGTAAAACGGAATATTTTCTTAGGAATTGCCTAGATATGAGACGACCAGGTATTTTTGAATCTCAGAAGGGATATGAGTCCCCTCAATAGGGTTGCAAATAAACCTTGCTGACTGGTGAGTGCCGACTAGCATGAAACCTACGTCCAGGAAAGGCTTCCTGTGCCTGAACGCCTTCAACCACCTAATAACGCCACAATTCGTTAGCACTAAGTGCATATCAATAAGAAAGCTACCTCGTTTACATTTAGAAGCGTAATTTCAGAATTTCATTACAGCGTAAACAGCTACAAAATAAAATATAAAAACAACTGAGAGTTTTAATTCTAGTCTCCATTGATTTGAAAAATTGTTTTTAAAACTTTTTGCAAATTTTTCACACATTTAATTAACCATTCTTTCTCTAACCCAACCCCCTTATCTTAACCTTGTTCTGGATTAAAGATAAATGTGAAGAATTAGGACCAAGTGTATGCCCAAATGGTTATTGTATCGCTTTATCCAATGGTGATTATGAATGTCAATGCGATATTGGCTATCAAAGTACATCAGATCGTAAAAAGTGTATCCTACCAATGGATGACTGTAAGTGGATATATTTTTCTATACTGATAATGCTATCTACTTTAGCGATCAGAATGTTCTCTGTTGAATTTTTTCTTTTTATATTCCTTTACGTTCCCAGAGGAACATAGGACGCCTTCAAGCTACGGGCTTGAAGTTTCAGTAGCAGTGGTGTTTATTTTACAGGATAGGTTGCTAGTGCCTCATGCCCAGCCCAACCTTCCCCCTTTAACAGTCTTGTTACTGCCTTAGCGAGGCCAAGGATCGAACCCTGAACTATATGTGGCGTGGTTGGCGAGCTTTCTACCTCTGCGCCATAGACGCACTCTTTTGAAAGTAATTTAATTAAAATATACTCTAAAAAGTTGAAGAAATTTATTCTGACTAAATTCAGCATGCTACTTTCAACAGTCCCATCCGTACAGATCATAGATTTTGCATGAATGTCAGTAGAAGTCAAGTGTCACGCGTCATCGAATTCCAATCCAGTGGCTGGATGGTGATGACCAGTTTGGCTTTGTCACTTAAAGATGCTTCGTTCGACCTATAATGGGATCATAAGTGCTTACTGTTGAAGAGTTGTGAGCCAGGATGAATCGGGTATTCAATTCTCCTTAGTCCCCAATGACTCTCTCACTGATGTCCAGTCTTGGCAAATCCAATTCATTGACATGTGAATGACTTTAGAAAAGGTTCGAAAGTCGCCTATAAGTAAAGGCGGCTTGTTTTTCGCCGACGCCAGTCAGAGATATCTGCACATAACATTTTGAATGTACGTCTTACTAACAAAACCGCCACAAATGTCAACATCTATAAGAGTTTCAGGAAGTAAATAAAATACAACACGCATTAAATTTGTGAGGAATTTGCAGAATTATTTCCTGTGAAACCGTTAAATTAATAAAATAACTAAGTGTATAAGGGACAATTCAGCGAAGAAAAGTTTATTAATATTGTTACTTTATTTTATGTATTTATATTATAATATAATTATGGTGACGCCAATAATTGTACATCTCATCTGATAGCTGTACGACAGTGCTGCATGCCAAGTAATCCACAAAAGGGAAACTCACGGAATCCTTCGAAGAAGTGAAGACGGGAGTAAGACAAGCTGGATGCCTACTATCTCCAGTGATTTTCCTGATTCCGGTAGACTGCATAATGCAACTGACAGCGGCGAGCGTCGAGGAGACAGGCATAAAATGGACCCAATCAAAAAAATTGGACGATCTGGATTTCTCCAATGATGTATATATATGACTGATTTCTCACAAACTGGAAGATATACAGGTGAAAAGCAATAAGTTGGCTATAGAGGAAGCATCCAGGTATTTGGACTTCCAATCATCCCATCCTATGTCAGTAAAAATAGGATTGGTGAAATGTTTAAATGACAGAGCACAAAAATTAAGTAGTACCAAAGAAAATCTAAACCAAGAACTGATGCATATAAAAGAAGCCTTGAAACTTAATAATTACCCGGATAAATTAGTCAGGAAATATGTAAGGAAATGTAAAAATAAGATAAATAATGATAATAGCGTTAGTGATAATAAAAATAATAATGATGATAATGATAATAGTGACAATAACAATAATATTGATGACGACACCAACAATAAAGAGTCTAAATCATCAGTAGTAATTCCATACAAAGAAGGAACCTCGGAAGCCTTACGCAGAATTCTTAACAAGGCAGGAATAAAAATGGCATTCAAACCAACAAACTCAATTAGAAACAAGCTTTGTCGGCTAAAGGATCCTGTAGAGCCTTTAAAACAAAACAATTTAGTTTATCTAATACCCTGCAATGATTGTCAGGTCAAATACATAGGTCAAAGTAGGAGAACAGGGGCAGTCAGTGAGACTAGACGAACATAAAACCTAGCAAAATCTAGATTGGTTGACCCGAATAAGATAAGAAATCTAGAGAAAAGTTCAGCTATACCACTCACTTCATGCAATTACACACAGCCATACAACAGGATGGATGGGATAAGATGACAGTTTTAAAATCTAATGTAGCAGGGTATAGGGAGAGATTGATAACAGAAGCTTTGTTTATCGAATCAACTGCAAATACATGTAATAGGAATGATTCATCACCTGTCCCCGATATCTGGAAAATTCTACTCCCCTACGACGAATAGGAGAAAACAAAGAATGCTATAAAACTCAAGTGTCAAAGTCGTGTGATCACAGTTGATATGATTATGAACAATAAATTTTGTTCGAAACGTCATCCAGTAAATAATACTGTTTCACTGTGTGATATACCTAATAAACAAACTAATATGGAATTACTTACTACCACAGTGCCCAAGTTTTACACATATATTAGCATCCAGAGAAGATAGGACTTCAGGTGAACATAGAGAAAACAGAGGTGATGGAGATTCCTTGCCAACGGAAACAGCCACAGCAACAACAACAGACAGCAATCAGCAGAAATGGGAGAAATATGAAAGAAACAACCTCCTTCACCTAGCTACCTACCTACCTGGGAAGCATCGTTTCAACTACAGATGGACTAAGCTGATAAGGCTATCAAAGTGAGGATCAGGAAGGCAAGACAAGCTTTCACTATTCTCAAGTTTGTGTGGAGGTCGACAGTACTCAGCATGAAAAATAAGATCAGGATTTTCAACTCCAATGTGAAGTCAGTGCTAAGATACTAAACAGAGACTTGGTGTCACGTCATGAAGGGCACTTCGAACAAACTACAGGCGCCCATCAACAGCTGTATTCGCTCAGTATCACTCAAGATAAGATGGCCAGCCTGGGAATGAACCCACGAACTCAGCAGGAACCAACTGTGCAACAAATATGCAGGTAGAAATGGAGGTGGATTGGAGGGCATACTCTGAGAAAACCATCAGGCGACATCCATCACACTCCAGGCCATCACTTGAGTGGAACGCGAACAAGAAGAGGCGAGTTGGTCATCGCTGCGAGGGTGACATGGAGGAGGTCATGTGAAGTGGGGATGGAAGCATGTGAACAGACGTGGAGCTAGATGAAAACGTTGCCGGAGAACCGAACGCAATGGAGACATGTGGCTGAAACTCTATATTTCTCTAGGAACTAAACGAAACAATAATAATATAAATAATATAATTATATATAATATTTAATAATTATGATATAATTTTAAATTACTATCTTATTATATCTATATAAACATCTATTGGTTAACGTCACAGTAGATGTTAATAATGCCAGGCTTGCTTCCACTAACGTGCAGCCTGTACACAGCCAGTGAGACACGTAATAGATTTGCTTTTAGTTTTATCCCTCTCCCACGAATGTAACCAGTGGGGAAAGGACTTTTCTGTATGTTTCCATTAATAATTCATCCTAAGCTAACAGTCTTATTATTATTATTATTCCCTTGGGTTCCGAGTGGAACACAGGGCTTCAACAACACATCTCCACTTTTTTCTATTCTCTGCTGTCCACTTCAGCTGACTAGCTTGGCGATTGCCCATAATCTCCCATCTCCTTCTCTAACTCACACGACCTCCTCCATGTTACTCTCGCACCGATGACACACTAGTCGCTCGTGATGTCATTCGATTGTCACCTCAGCGTATGCCCAATCCATCTCCATTTACTTCTGCATTTCTATTGAGCGGTAGTATAATGGTTGCTTTATTGTCAGCCAAAGTTTCTTATTGCTAATTCTTCCTGGCCAGCTGTCGATTCGGTATTCACTGAGGAGCCAGCAAAGTGGGCAGTTGTTGATAAACGTTTTCGTAGCCTGTTGGAAATCTTTTTCGTGACACGGTGGTCAAGTTTCTGACCCGTGTAGAACAAATGACTCAATTTACATCGGTGCTAAAAATCCGTATCTAGTTGTTGATGCTGAAGTGAAGTGCAGGAGATTTTCAAACTGGTTTCAGGTTGATGAAGGCGTGTGTATCTTGTCTTTCCGATTTTCGCTGGCTGGCTTTGACATCTTCATCCGTTCCGGCTGCCTGTGGTTGAAACGATGCTTGCTTCCTAGATAGCTGAAGGCAGGAAGTAACCTCTGTGTAATCTCTCCCGTTGGTGCTGTTCGGTGTCGGTTCTTGTTGCTGTCCGCTGGTTGGTTGGCTATCTACACCACCTCCGTCTTCTCTATGTTCACCTGGAGTCCTGTCTTCACTGTCTGCTTCTGCAGTCAGTTTGTTGGTTTTCTCCTGAAAGTTTTCGAGTTTCTATGACATTACACATATATCATCTGCGAAATCCAGATCTTCTAGAGTCTTCTTTTTGGTCGTTCAGCGTATTTCTGTCTCCTTGTCCCAATCACAGTCTGGCGCATAATCCATTCAACCACAATTGAGAATATCATCGGTGATAATAAACAGCCAGTCTTGTCTTACTTCTGTATTCACTTCGAAGGCCCCGCTGAGTTAACACTCTTAAGTATATTTAAATAACTTCACTCGTATGTTTTTTTTCTAAAACGTTAAAAGCTTTTTACTCTACAAAAATATAATGGCATTTTTCACATTTAATAAATATCTGTCTTTAACTTATTCAAATGCTACGCCTTACATTTGTTTGTATTGCTTCCGTTAAATATTCAATGCGTTACATACTTCATTTGTTCAAATGCATAGATTATAATTATTAATCTTCTTTTAGTGAAAGATTAATACTAGTATTAGTTGTGTGGTATTTTAGAAAAATAAATTGAGTGTCAAATACTAGACACTCTGAAAATGTTATTTGCATAACTTCCATTTATTTGAAAAGGAAAATTTATGAAAATTACTTAATCATAAATAAGATTACAGATTTCTCACTTTCCTACTAGTTTTTGTATATGTTTTACGCTATTATGACTACTGGGAATAAACTGGATAAGTGTTAGGTGATAGAAATTTGACGAGGTCACCTTGTTATCTGAAAGTCTTGTGTTTCATCCTCGGTAGGATCATGCGTGTCTACTGTTGAAGAATCCCAAACTAGAATGACACCGCTAAGGAATACTTCTTCAATTTCACCCGTCGTCTAAGTGGAATCCATTCGTGATCATACTTGAAACTCCATAAGTAAGGCAACTAAGTGAAGTAGTCAATTTTATCCACCCCAAAAATAAGCTTAACTCTGGTTTATAGTTGACCAATATCATCTTAACAGGTGTGGACAGTCTTTCTTATTATTCCTTTACGCTCCTAGTGGAACATAGGGAGCCTTGAAGCTAGAGGCTTGAAGGTTCTGTAATGGTGGTGTTGATTTTTACGGGATGGGTTGCTAGCACCTCATGCCCAGCCCAACCTTCCCTCTTATTACTGGCTTAGTAAGGTTTGCAGTGCCTTATCGACCAGGGATCGAATCGCGAACCACATGAGGCGTGGTTGGTGAGCATTCTACTGCTGCGTCACCAACTCACCTCCATATGGACAGTTTTCAATTGGTTTCCGTGAACTCGTAGCGTTCATAGAGCCGTAGAAATGTTAAAATCCACCGCTTAGCGTTCTATTTTCTGTAGTTAGTGTAGAGATCTATAGAACTTTGCATTTGCGACAAGACTCAAATTTCCACAAATAATCACTACGGAATCCTTCGAAGAAGTGAAGACAGGCATAAAATGGACCCACACAAAAAAATGGACCGTTTGGATTTCCCCGATGATATATACGACTGATTTCCCACAAACTGGAAGATATGCAAGTGAAAAGCCATAAGTTGGCAGAAGAAGCATCCAGATGAGATAGTACTTCAGATGAACATAGAGAAGACAGAGGTGATGGAGATTCCTCGCCAACAGCAACAGTAACAACAACAAACAACACTCAGCATAAATAGGAGAAATCTGAGAGAAGCAGCCTCCTTTACCTACCTACCTAACTACCTGTGAAACATCGTTTCAACTACAGGCGGAAATGACGAGGATGTCAAAGCAAGAATCGGGAAAGCAAAACAAGCTTTCATTACTCTCAAGTTTGTATGGAGGTGAACAGCACTCAGCATGAAAAATAAGATCAGCATTTTCAACTTTAACGGGAAGTCAGTGCCACCTGCTATACGGATCAGAGACTTAGCGCCGCGTCACGAAGGCCACTTCGAACGAACTACAGACCTTCATCAACAGCTGTCTTCGCTCAATACTCAAGATCAGATAGCCGGTAAGAAAAGATCAGCAACAGGGATATCTGGGAGAGAACCAACCAGGAACCGATTGTGAAACAAATAGGCAGGAGGAAATGGAGATGGATTGGCCACACTCTGAGGAAACCATCAAGTGACATCACTAGACAGGCCATCGCTCGAGTGGAACCCGAAAGGGAAGCGGCGAGTTGGTCGTCAGAGTGAGGGTGACTTGGAGGAGGTCATGTGAAGATGAGATAATGAAAGCATGCTGGTAGACATGGAGCCAGGTGAAAACGTTGATGGAGAACCGAACGCAATGGAGACGTGCAGCTGAAGCCCTATGTTCCTCTAGGAATTAAAGGAAATAATAATAAGAATAATCAGAAGTCAGCGAATGGCTTTATAAAGTTAAGAAATACTGTGTATCTTCAAAAACACTTCCAGCAGACTACAGCAGTCTTTCATCGACACCTGCCCATTAGGCTGGTTACTGAAGATAAGATTTTCGGACGAAAATAATAAGCAGCAAAGAATTTTGACAGACAATTAACCCAGCAGATATGCAAGAAGAAATGGAGATGAGCTGGATAATCTCTGAAGAGATCGTTAAGCAAAATCACTCAACTCATATGGAAAACAACGATTTTAGTGTGTGTCGAAGTGTGACATCGAGATCTTATGAAGAAGAAATGCAAACGGAAAATCAATGAGCCAATTTAGTTAAATTTTGGGTTTTCCCGTCGATTGATTGGACCGAAGTGCTCTGTCTCAGGTTGACATGTCGGCTTCTTGTACAGATCCTGAGTTCGAGCCTCGGTGGGAACATCATCATTCACTGAGAAATGCAGGTACATCCAGATGACGAGTCCCAAATAGGACGAAATGTGCATCGTGGATTCCACTGCTGGTCACCATCCACCAATTAAATACAAATCTATGAGTCAGGTTGAATAAAAGACTTTAGAGATTAGAAAACAATGAAGATGTGCTGTTGAGGGTATATGTTCCATTTGGAGGAATAAGTGATATTGTATTATTTATTTCTATTATTATTATTACTATTGTTTCCTTTAGTTTCTAGAGGAACATAGGATTTCACCCACACGTCTCCATTGCGTTCGGTTCTCTGCCAACGATTTCACCCACCTCCAAGTCAGCCCAAACGCTCTCATCTCCTATTCACTTGACTTCCTCCATGTCACCATCGCACTGACGACCAACACGCCACTTCTCGTTCGGGTTCCACTCGAACGGTGGCGTGGCGTGTGGTGGATGTCACTTGATAATGGTTTGTTTTCTCAGAGTATCGCCAATCCACCTCCATTTCTTCCTGCATATTTCTTGCACAGTTGGTTCCTGCTTGGTTGGTTCATCCATTGGCAGTGATCCCTGTTGCTGATCTTCTCTGGCCGGCCATCTGATCTTGAGAAGTATCGAGTGAGGAGAGCTGTTGATGAAGGTCTGTGGTTTCTTCGAAATGCCCTTCATGACGGGGCGCCAAGCCTCTGATCTGTATAGTAAGTAGCACTGATTTCACACTGGAGTTGAAAATCCCGATCTTATTTTCATTTTCATGCTGAGTACTGTTGATCTCCTCCACACAGACTTGAGTGTAATGAAAGGTTGCCTTGCTTTCCCGATCCTCGTTTTGATATGCTCATCAATTCCGTCCGACTGTAGTTGAAACGATGCTTCTCAGGTAGGTAGGTAGGTAGGTGAAAGAGGTGGTTTCTTTCAAATTTCTCCTATTTATGCTGATTGTTGTCTGTTGTTGTTGCTGGTGATATTGCTGTTGGCCAGGAATCTTCATCATTTCTGTCTTCTCTATGTTCACCTGAAGTCCCATCTTCTCTGGATGCTCCTTCTATCGCCAACTCGTTGCTTTTCACTTGTAAATCTTCCAGTTTGTGGGAAAATGATATTGTAATCAACTTTGTATTTTATTCTACTTCACTGTTAAGAAACATGAAAAGGAGATTTTTATTCTGGGGTTCTGATGAATATTTCGTACCAGACTGACAGATTTACGCAAATTTAAAAGCTTTCACTCTTTCTATTATTTTTTATAAAACTTTAAAAGCATTTATTTTAAATAACTTTAGTTGTAATTATTGCATATGAATATATCTCTTTAACTGATTTAAATGGTGCGCTTTACATTTCATCCAATGTTCAATGTGTTAAATACACCATTTTTTTTGGTTCCACGCTTTATAATTAATAACGTTCGTCTCGTAGAAAATTAATAGTTTTATTAAGTGAATGTGACCTTTAAAAGTGTAATGAATGTCAAATACTAGACAGCATAAAATATCACTTTCATAATATCCGTTTGTTTGAAACGGTAAAATTTTTAAAAAATTACTTAGTCACAAAAAGGCTATACATTTCTCATTTAACGTCTAGTTTTTGTATGTGTCATACAGCTACTGAAAATGAACTGGAAAAGTGTTGATTTGTAAAAATTTCACTGATTTCAGTTTTAATCGCAAGTTCGCTTTTTATCCGCATGGTTCATGGTTTAATCCGTGGTAGATCCATGGTTGCCTACTGATGAAGTGTCCCAAATATCTTTCCAATGTTCGCTACTGGTTTTAAACGTTTTTGCCCACTGAAATCAGTTTGTGATTAATGTTAAAATCGGATAAGTCTGTCAGTAACTTCATTCATTCAAAAAAACAATCTCAAATCGATTGATGGAAAAGGGTTTCATAAGACTTTGTTGAAACTGTCTCTGTGCTGATTATATTTGAGTCATATGAAAAAGAGAAGACATTCAGCGAAGAGACCCTTTTCGACGGCGAATTCATTCACATAGCTGTACAGTCGCATTTATAGATAATTACCTTTGTGTGTGTGTGTAAATGAGGTTTCCAAGTATTCGATTTTTCGGGATTTAGTTTTATTGGATGAAGGATTTCATCATGAGCTGACATCAGTTTGAGAACCACTAGAAAACCTAGAAGTACTGGATAGCTGTTTTGCCCTAGTTTGGGACTCTTCACAGTACGCACCCAGTGGGGTTCGAGCCCAGCATCTTCTAGTTGCAAGGCGAGCTACATTGTAGACCATTGAGCCACTGGGACCCTATCCAATGGCCAGTCCATGAATTCTAAATTCTGCCAATTCACGACATAGCGTGACCATTTCGCAATGGTCTACGAGCTCGCCTTGTAACCAGAAGGTCCTACGTTTGAACCCCGGAGGGTTCTTATTGCTGAAGAGTCCCAAACTACAACGAAACAGTTGTCCAGTACTCTCAGATTTTCTAGTGGTTCTGTAACTGATGTCATCTCATGATTAAGTCCTCCATGTAACTGAGGTTTGTCAAGTTTAGATAATTAATCAGGTAATGCAAGAATGATCTAATATAGAAACAAGGTTAGTTAGACAGCAACTAAAGTAAGATTGAGTTAGCAAGTTAGGTGACGTAATATAATTGACTAAAATGTTTCAACTTAGGTCGAGATAGCAACAGAGGTAGAGACTTAGTAGAGGTGGGGTAGAGAATAATGCCATTTCTATTAGAACTGAAACTGAGCAAATACGGTGGATGACTTAACATAAATGACTAGAAATTGAGCGTTGGTCAAGTCAGTAACAGTGGTAATGAAGCGTAGAAATGAAATCGGGTGGGGGTAGAGAATAGGAAAGTTTAAAATGTAAAGTATTACAATTGTAAAGTCAGAATAATACTAATGAAGAGTCAGAAAGAAGGAAATAGAATTTAGCTTTCAGGTATTAAGATAGATTATGTCCATTACAAGTGTAGTGATTGAACGAACTTCTTCTATATGCAGAGTTGAGGACTTAGAAAGTGGATTGTCATTACTTCTGCAGTTTGAAGAAGTTTGATTCGTACACTTTTAGGTAGACTGCTTCTTATTCCGTAGACGACTTTGAAGTCTCTTTGGGGGATGTAGCTTGATGTCAGTAATCTATCAGATGTTCTAAGATAGAGCTGCGGGAGCATCGTCTTTCTCCTTTGTAAACCATGTTGGTAAATGTTCGGTGATATGTTTGGATAGCGAACTCTGGGTACCGCCGACATACCTAGCTCCACACAAGCAGGTGAATTAGTAGATACGCAATGATGAGGCCAGCAGTGATAGTTTATCCTTCACGTTCACAGGTTTCATGTTGAAGGTTAATCATAGTTCAGCTATGAAGAAGATTTTCTTAAGTAAACGGAACAGTCGATTTTTCAGTGTCTCCGCACATGAATCTCCATTAGATTGAAGGTTCATGTAGAGTTTTCCTGTGGGGCGCTAAGCGTCGACTGCCTTTGCGGTTTAGGATACCACAGAAGACGAACTGGACAATCTCAAGAGAATCCTCGTCGAGAATTGTTATCTAGAACGATTTATTGCAAAATTCATGAATCCTAGACCACAAAAGCCGCCCACGCTTAGCGTCCCGAAAAATCTCCTCTCCTCGTCTTCTCTTATTATATTTACTGATAGAGAAGGAAACGTAATATGTCTGTAAATAATTGAGTCCGGTAATGATGAATGGACGGTAGTAATCTTTCAGACCGGTTTGGAAAGACTCTCTTATGCTGTTCTTCATTAAAGCTACAATCTGATTGCGTAACTAAATGCAAGTAAATGTAATCAGTAATTACAACAGTTGGTTATTTTAAACTAGCCAAAGCTGTCCTATATGAAACTTAGTGCTTGCCTTTGGTCTTATCAAGGATTCTCAAACCGCACGTATCTACATTCCAAGTGGATGTGGATGTTCCTACCAGTCCTCATTAATACTGAAATTGTATCAGGACAATGAATTAGCTTGCTTTTCTCTAAAGTCTAAAAGCCTCAGTATTACCGTAGACAGAGTGTATAAACTGTTTTCCGCCATATTTACTCGTTGACTGTTGATTCAAGGACCCACAATAAGTCCTATTTGGAACTCATCAGCTGGATGTAGCTGAGTTCCAGTGAGTGATGATGTTCCCACTGGAAATCGAACACAACAACAAACGCTGCAAATGCCAATACGCTGTAAAACTAAGCTAGTAAACCCTGAGGACTGACTCTTATCCAACTTTTGTCAGTTTTTATTTCGAATTGATTGAATTCACTGGCTCGAAATGTTGGCTTTTTGATGACAAACCAGCTCCTTGTTTGCACGCCTAGACGATGCGGTAGACTGAGGAGTGACTACGGCGTTAGGTGTAATCCTATATTGCTTGTATACAGCATTCATCCAAGAGGACAGGAATATACTCCACCAACGATAAGAAGACTCTAGAAGATCTAAATTTCATGCGCGATTTATGTCTAATGTCACGAAAACTCCAAGAATTGCATGCGACAGCCAAAAATATGTCTGAAAAAGCAGTATAGCGAAGACAGGACTACATGTGAACTTGGAGAAGACGGAGGTGATGAAGATAACCAACCAACTAACCAACAACTAAACAACAACAACGAGCGCCAATTATCAACGGATAAGATTTAACAGGGGTCACTTACTTCACTAATCTTGGAATCCCGGTTTCAACCACAGTCAGTCGGATTGGATGAAGATGTCAACACCAGCCAGATAGAATAGGAAAGGCAATATATGCTTTCATCAACCTGAAACCAGTCTGTAAATCTCCTGCACTCCGCTTCAGCATAAAGAACAAGATTCGGATTTTCAACACAAACGTGAAACCAGCCAGTCAGTCAGTTCTTCTATACGCGTCAGTAGCTTGATGCGCCAGTCAGGAAAAGCATTACAACAAGTCACAGATATTTATCAACAACTTCTTTGGCTGGCTTCATAATGAAGATTAAATAGCCGGCCGACTGGTCACAAAGAATTAGCAGCGAGCAACTCTGGCTGAGAACAAACCAGCAGTCGAGAGCCTATTGCTCAACAAATATGTAGAAGAAAGTGGAGATGGATTGGGTATACGCTGAGGAAGGAGGTTGTCGAATGACACTGCCTTCAATGCAGGTGATTGCTCGAGTAGAATCCCAGTGGGAAGCGACGTGTGTGTCGTCGGTGCGCGAGTGACATGGAGGAGATTGTGTGGCGAGGAGAAGATGAGAGATTATGGGCAATCGTGGACCCTGATGTAGAGAAGAGCAGAAGATGGAACAAAGTGGAGATGTGTTATTGAAGCCCTACGTTCCACCCACTCGGAATCCAATGGAATAACAATTAATAATTCCTAGCAATTTCTTTTCCTGTTTTCTCCCATTTGTGGTATTATTTTTAATTTTCATTATTATAATTAATTAATGTTTTCCACCTATTTTCAGCTTATTTAAATCCTCATTATGTCAAATCAATGAATTATTATAAGAATAAGTATTATGAAAGTGAACATGAAACCTACGACAGTCCAATCGATAAAAGTATGGAATACTCAGAAAATCATGGTGAGTAAATACGTATTTCTTTTCCGAATAGAATAAATTCATCATTGATTACTTTCGTTTATTGATTAACAATGATAATAATATGCTTTATTCCAAAATAGTACTAATGTTACAGTCTAGAATTCTCAGCATTAGGTATATACAATATTGCATCCAATTTTTTATCGAATAACATTAAAAACAAGTATTATTAATGTTTGCATTGATGTAGACTTTCAACTGTTTGGTAGGCAACTCTAATTGTGGTTATCCGTAGAATCCAGAACTCACATTTCGTCTTAATAAAGACTCGTCAATTGGATCTACTCGCTCTGCAGTTACCGATTATGTCCCCACTGAGAACTGTGGCAGTGATGACGACCAGGTTCAGGTCTTAGTACAGGAAACAGTTAAATGACGATATCATGTTGAATCCCTGTGTTTTACTTGGAATCCACGGAAAATAACGGAGATAATGGTGTCTTCTATTGTACACAAATATCCGACTTATCTTCACTCCTATGGTACAAACTTTTGCAATCCCAAGAACTGTTCATTCTTACATTGCTTACTTATGACTACAAAAGCTTTTATATGCATCCAAACCAAGTTCACTTTTAACAGTTTGAAAAAATTTGGGCATCAAGTTTATGATACTTATTATGATAAGGGTTTTCTTGTATTTCCCAATGAATGAAAAACAAAACGATATTGTTCTTTTTGCTGGCATTTCACTATTTAATGCTGCTAATAGCTTTATCTAACTGGTAAGATTAAACCATAAATTACAAAATCTTAGCTTATATATAACAACTTAATCATCGTTCCTCAGCAAACGGTAATTCTATATACGGTGTCAAATTGGTCAATTGGTTAAAATAAAAAAATCAGGTGTAGATTGTTGGATTTGATGAGTGTGTA
The DNA here is from genome assembly GCA_944472155.2 of Trichobilharzia szidati. Taxonomy (NCBI): domain Eukaryota; kingdom Metazoa; phylum Platyhelminthes; class Trematoda; order Strigeidida; family Schistosomatidae; genus Trichobilharzia; species Trichobilharzia szidati. Next base: position 148,985,467 of record OX235273.1, read on the forward strand.
AAAGCAGTGTGTCTTTGCATAATGAGATTGCTTCTCACATTCGTGTTGATTTTTTTCACTTCATGGGGAAAGAGGTGTTGTAACCAGGTCAAATTCTGTTCTAGTCCATCATTCTTATTCACCAGACAATTTGGATTCCACTTGATATGAAGTGCTTCTCATTGATACTAGACGTTATTTGTGATTTCTGAAATACTTTTTCTGGATGATGATTTCAATATTGTCAAAATTGATTTTGTAGCCTGATTCTATAGCGTGTAGACGACCTATAGCTGATGACTTTCCAAGCTTTTCTAGTTCAACTTGATTTATTTCTCGGTGGTCGAACAGAGGCGGCTCTACAGTGTTCATTTCTTCTCATTTTGATTTCCCTCTGGCCATGTTTTTACGATGTATATCGCATCACAATCAAAGCATTTTATTTTATAAACATAATGAGATTGTGAATCCTCTTGAATTTGGTCTTATACATGGACAAGCTGACTTTTTAGTGTGTCTGTATGTCTGACGTCCTGAAGGACACTCTTTTGTTGTGCACATTGAGTACTCTTCTGATATCTATCATCTGATGTTTCTGATCTATGTAGAATGACAACTGTTGAGGTTCATGTCTTCGGAGTGCACGTTTTCGACCATATTTAATATCGGGGTTGATTTTGTTTATGAAGTTCTTTGGGTAGTTATTTTTTATTCACCAAAATCGGATACTATAGTATAGTGTTTTATAAATTATATTATATTATTACTATTGTTATTCTTAAACTAACTATTGGATAAGTTCATATCAATAAACTAATGGACATTAAACCATAAATGGTAAAAATTACGCCTAGTATAAAGCGAGAGAGAGACAGTGGGAGTACTGATTTCGCTTGTTATATGTAAAACCAGCATCCATTCATGCATCCATCTCTTCACTCCTCATAAATATGATAAATTCTCCTAATATTTATGTAGATTTCTTATTACTTTTACTATTATTGTTGTTTACTATTTCAAATATGGAGCGTAAAGAACAATTAAAACAAACAGTATTGAACACATTGAACAGATTGTTCAATGTAGTTCATTTGTACTTAGAATAAAGAGTGTGTAAAAATACAGTATAAGTAGTAATAATAATATTGAGTAATCTGGTTCATTTCGTTGTGAAAAATTAATAAATAAATAAATAATATAAATTAGATCAACTGAAGGTCATAATAGTATTCTTGTTTTAATGTATAGAATTGCTTTTTCATGCATTATAAATGTTACGTCTTATTTCGAAAATAATATTAATAATAATAATAATTGACTTGTGTTTATAGATATGTATTAAAACTAGTATGTTTTAACAAATTGTATATAATGCACAATTTGGTATAATTTGCTTAGATATAAATTATAGAATTCTCATTATAGATATATCACTTTGTATTTCGTTGACATTTGGCATTGTTTAAGTGTATGTACTTCCATTTGAATAAAAGGAGTCAGGTTTTGAACTTTTCCCATAGCTGTGCACCGAACTATCCACCTTTCTTCGGCTTACTGTTGGCTAATGGTTTAGAAGTGCTTTCCTGTGCTTGGAATTGAACCTGTAAACAGAAATCCAAAAGAAATATATCAAAGATGACACTGGTTGATGCCAGATGCAGTGAAATCACAAACTGGTAGAAGTTAGTGATAGAAGTATAAAACTTGGGCACTGTGGTGGCAGAGTATAACTCCATTATGGATAAGATTTTATTTTGATAAAGTGTCACACAGTGTTATACAGTAATATTAACTGATGACCACGTTTTGATCACAAACTGTTGCCACTCATAATCATATCAAGACATTACTCACACAACTTTTTCTTTCATTTATATACATGAGTGGAATTCATTAGACATTTGAATAAAAATCAGTATAGGATAATGTACATTCAGAAATAATAGTACGAGTGTTATTGATCCATTACAATTAGATGGGAAATAAGACGAGTGTTTTCATAGACAAAATAAATAAGTAACTTGTTAGAATGTTATGATTTGCTTGAATTGAATTGAAATAGAATTTTAAGATTATTTATTATCCTCCTCTGATTTGACTGACTGGTGGTAATAGTATCTTCTATATCTCTGGTATTTGTGTTGAGTCATTTCTCTTGCATGTGTTGTGTTTGGTGTTTAGACTCGATGAACCAGGCAGGATTCAGCAATCGATCTCTCTCTATCTCCACCTAGTTATATTACTTCTTAGAATTTTAACCCTCTTCCACCCACACCATTGTGTCGTTGTGTGTTAATACATGCAGTGCAATGCAGTGCTGAGCTTTTTTCTAAATTACTTATCTTCGGGAGTGAGGTCAACCATTCTTACCTTAGCTAAATTCTTATGTTTCGACAATCTAATTACCCCCGACCTACTAGTTTGACTTATGTAATTGACCTAACTCACAGTCATTGCAAGGTATTTTGTAAATTATATTATTTTGTCTAATAATTCTGAATGTACATTATCTTATATTGATTTTTATTCCAATATCTAATCGATTCCAAACATGTATATAAATGAAGCAAAACACTTGTGTGGGTGACCTGATATGATTATGAGTAGCACTAGTTTGTGCTCGAAACGTTGTCATCAGATAATATTACTGTACAACGAACACTGTGTGATTTATCAAAATGAAATCTTATCCATAATAGTAGAAGTTAGAATTCATAAGCTGACTATTGGATAGGGTCTCAGTGGCTAAATGGTCTACAAGCTAGCTTTCCATGTAACCGGAAGGTCCTGGATCTGAACTTTTTTGGTGGCTAGGTACTTCCGATGAGTCCTAAGTTAGGACGAAGCAGTTATCTAGTATTCCTAGGTGGTTTTCAACGGTTCTCTAATTGATATCAGTACGTGATCAAAGTTAAAAATGGAGAGGTTTTTGATGTTTTCAAAGAATAAACAAAGTTCTTGCTACCATGGTGATATCGCCTACAGCCGGTTTGTAACCGTTAACGCTAATATGCTACATGTAAGCTGAAAGTATACAACTTGAGACATTATCCCGCTTTGAGGTTTGATATTTTTTGTAAGTTATTTTAGAAAAAAATCGCCATTTTACAGAAACTCATCCATCAGGAAAAAGGTAAATCTTCTTGAGATTTGCAAACCTAGACGAGGAAAAGATATCTAACTGTAAACAGTCATTTTTTTCTGAAATTTTCGAATATTTTTTAATTAGATATATCTACATTCCTTCAACTTTCCCATTTTATCTTGTCCTACAATATTCTACAAATTAAACCAGTTCATATTAATGTAACTTTTACAATTATTCTTTGCCTATTGTATCTCAGTGGGAACAAAACCATTTACTGGGAACGCAGGCACACTTAACTGACGAGCCCCTAACTAGAGGAAATGCGCTTTCTCCACAGAAACGAAGAGAAAGAAAGAGAAAGCAGATTGAAAAGAACTGTGATGGTTACAGCATTTTATCACGATTTGATAGACTGGGAGTACTGCCAAACAGCTGTTTCGACCTAGTTTTTTGGACTCCTCATCAGAACGTACCCACCACATAGGCTCGAGTCCAGGACCTTCTGGGCAGAAACTGGAATTCATGGGCTGGCCATTGGATTTGGTCACAGTGGCCTAATGATCTACGAGCTCGCCTTGGAGCTGGAAGGTCCTAGGCTCGAATCGTGGTGGTGGGTGCGCACTGATGAAACAGCTGTTCACTACACCTCTGTAGTTTTCTAACGGTTTCCTAGACGACGTCAGTTCATGTTTAAATCCTGAAACCAATCAAATCCCTGGGCGTCGGTGGCACAGCAGTAGAACGCTCGCTGACCACGTGGGTGCTCCGGGGTTCGAATCTTGGCCACAGACGCAATCCTTTACCTCGCTAAGCCAGTAGTAAGACTGGTGAAGAGAGAAGGTTGGGCATGAGGCTAGCAACCCCATCCTGTAAAATAAACACTGCTACAGAAAATTCAAGCCACAAGCTTGAAGCCCTATGTTCCAGTGGGGAACGTGGAGGAAAAAAATACATTCACGTAACAATTACCGAAGTAAGGGAAGTGGCTGTACGAATTTCTTCTGAACAGACAGGTTTGGCTTCCTCAGGTGGATTCCTATGGCTTCATTCAGCTGTATGTAGAAGACGAACTCGTGAAGCAAAATTAAGATTAGTAGGAATGCGATAAATGACTTTAAATGCGATTCTGATCCATATCACTAATAATCTGGAGTTATTGGTTTTCACAATATCAAGGCCTCCAATCAGACAGTCTAAATGCTTCTTTTAATATACAATATATTCTCATAATTAGAGGAGTGCAAAACTGATTCTATCATGGGTGACTCTAAACTATAACAGCCCAAACCGAAACTACCTAGCGAATGGATAAATGACCTTGACAATGACAACTTTAACCAATCAGAAGCCCTTATAGAAACGGCGCATAATTTGAATAAAAAGTTTATATAAAAGTAATGCAATCTTTAAAAAAATAGTTACAAAGGATAACGTTCTCGTATATATTCCAGAAAAACATCCCACTTTCTCATCGGAGTCTACATAGTTATGTTAAACCAAGCTCTGTACATAAACTCATAGAGGTAACTGTATATCATTGCATTTCTTGATCCATTCACAGATCTTATCCGCTTTTGGAGGTGACTCCAAAACGTTTCGGTGGAATTAGTGTGAGTTCCATCGAAAGGATTGATAAGATCATTTGTATGGTTGACTACGTGATGAATATAGCCCAGGGTTAGTATCTGACTATAACTACTCCATTCATCTGTATGAATAGTTGTTCCGGGCAGCACTAAGAGTTGGATAGTAAGCAATAAGACATCTGCACTGCGATTAGGGATCGCCACAATGTATCTCTTCTGGAGGTTGGTATCATATATCCCCAAAACCCACTGCTGGTTCACACTCAATCTCCCTCAATTATATTTTCTATTTATCAGCACTGTCTCATCCACGTGAACAATGACGCCAACTCCGCCAAGTACTTGAGTGAATGTGTTCATTTTCCACGATATTATGTCTCTGCAGCACTGGTACAATTGCACTGAAGACACTTCTGAATTTTCAGATTCAAACGCTGTTGCTGCTACTGGTCTTTTAAGCGCCCAGTTATGACACATCATTAAAATTTTCGTTAGAGGTAATTTAGACTTGGCGAAAAAGTACCTGCGGAATGTGTAAACTAAAAAGGAACAGCATACCTTCTCGAACTGACTTTCTGGTTTGGCACTCATCGCACCTGAAAACAAATCCGTCAATGCACACACCTAGTATATCTTTGTAAATAATACATGACACCTCCATATTCAAACTTTTTCCACCTTCCTATCAGTCTGTTCTCCAGACAGTAATATCAAAAACAAGATCTGAATCGAATTTGCAGCCATACGTACGTCTGGATAATACGGAGTCACCTGATTGGTTGCTCAAGGTCATTTATCCGTTCGCTAGGTAGTTTCGATTCGAGCTGCTATAGTTTAAATCTATAAATGTATAAATCTGCATTCACAATCAACCATTTCAACTTCAGTTGATATCAGCCTCTGTAATCCATAAATTTTGGAAGCGGTGAAAATCTGTTTATGGCATACTGTTTCCCTGCACAACAATACACACACCCACACTTTATCACATTTCTGATAAGATACTTAAGTTTGTATATCACTTGCATCAGCCTCAGTGGGTTGGTCAGTGACGAAATCTCAGCACGGATATAAAAGGCTTGTTTGGCATTTGTGTCCAACTAACGCCATCTCTGGCTTAATACACTTGATATCTAGCTGGCTGTCAACCAAAGGACGTATGTGCTGTACTGTTCAGAGGTTCGCTCCGTCCTCCTTTATCGCTGACTGTGAGTGAGACATGGCCATTGATAGTGGGAGAAATGAAAAGCCTGTCTAGCTAGTTGTCCTTGATCATAGTTATTTACGTACTGTCTCTCAAGTTAGGTGGTATAATAAGGTGAGTAACATTAAGATTAGACATTAGGAGAGTGCTAGGCAATGAGGGAAAATCAGACGACGGTGGTTTGAAGTTTCATGGATTGAGATGGTTAGGACAGGTATTACGCATGCCTGTCTAGCCATCGCCTTCGTTGATAAGAAATGTTAAGTGACACAGGATCGATCATGTTGGAAAAGAGCTAGTACACAGTAGTCGAACTAGAACATGGCTTTATCTGCCAGTCAAATCCATAACAATTAGTTTAAGACACCAGCCACGTAGGAAGGTGTAGACTGCTGTCTGTCTGGGGGTCCTCTGGATGGTAGGAACGAATGACGGCTGCAGACAATTGGTGATATGGCTTAGAATCGTCCTCAATGATGGCGTAGACGCACCTACTCTTTATGATTTGTCATTTCTAACAAAACTGTATTGTCCTTCGATATTCTTTGACCTTCACTCATACATCTGTTTATTACCTCTCTTGTGGACCTCTACCTATTATCTTATTTTTCTTTATGTGCTGCAAGGCGGGAGTGTGGCAACTCAGTCAGAATCAGTAAATTATCACACAGCTCTTTAATTTATATCCCACTGTCACACATTATTATTATAATGGTTTCCTTTAATTCCTAGAGGAACATAGGGCTTCAGCCGTGCGTCTCCATTGCGTTCGGTTCTCTGCTAGAGTCTTCACCTGTCTCCATGTCTGCCCACATACTTTCATCTCCTCTTCACATGACCTCCTCCAAGTCACCCTTGTACTGACGACCAACTCGCCGCTTCCCTTTCGGGCTCCACTCGAGCAATGGCTTGTCTAGTGATGTCACTTGATGGTTTCCTCAGAGTATGGCCAGCCAATCCATCTCCATTTCCCCTTGCTTATTTGTTTCACAATCGGTTCCTGGTTGGTTCGCTCCCAGATATCCCTCCCTGTTGCTGATCTTTTCTGGCTGGCCATCTGATCTTGAGTATTGAGCGAAGACAACTGTTATTGAAGGTCTGTAGTTTGTTTGAGATACTCTTTATGACGCGCAGTGCAAGTCTCTGATCCGTATAGTAACACTGACTTCACATTGGAGTTGAAAATCCGGATCTTATTTTTGATGCTGAGTGCTGTTGATCTCCACACAGACTTGAGAGTAGTGAAGGCTTGCTTTGCTTTGCCGATCTTTGCTTTGATATCCTCGTCAATTTCGCATGTAGTTGAAACGATGTTCCTAGGTAGGTAGGTAGGCATAGAAGGTTGATTCTTTCAGGTTCCTCCCATTTATGCTGATTGTTGTCTTTTGTTGTGTTTGCTGTTGATGGTGTTGCCCAGGAATCTCCATCACCTCTGTTTTCTCTATGTTCACCTGAAGTCCTGTCTTATCTGGATGCTTCTTCTGCCAACTTGTTGCTTTGCGCTTGCATTTCTTCCAGTTTGTGGGAAATCGTACATATATCATCGGTGAAGTCCAGATCCTCCAAGTTTTTTGACTGTCACACAACTGAAAGTAAAATATAACTCTGATCAACAGATATCATAGATGAAACACCCATCGTAGCATATCCAATCGGGAAACTTATATGACTTTCTCAGAATTAAGATCCGCTCAAACATAGAGAGATAACAATTCGTTTTATCGCCATCCGAACACCTTAATTTCTCTGACCAATGGTCTCCAGAGGTCAAGTTTATCTTTCACTAATAGCTTCTGTCCAAACACAAATACTAATAAATTGCACAAATTACCTACTGTTTCATATTTCAGATGGAAGAAACGATAACTGGTGGCAAAATGATCACTTACAAGGAAAATCTCTCAACCTAAAACAGAAATCTTATGCACAATGTAAGTTTTCCAATTTTTAAAAGTTGATATTTGACTGTTAAAATGTGAAAGAATAACTATTCCTCATATATTTCTCAACATCCCAATACGCTACTAATGAGTAGTATGTAGTTTTCCATTAAAAAGGCATTTATCTCCAAATAAGTATATTTATCAGTTTTAATCGGTGATTTTCGCACGAATAATACTATTACTCTTTGTCTCTTGAGTACAGAATGGAACATAGGGCTTCGGCAAGATAAACTATTATTTCACTCTGTTCTCCGGTGTGTTTTTACTTGTCTCCAGGCCTGGTGCTTGATATAACTCATCAGTCGCATCATCGCCTGTTTAGTCGATATCCATCGCCTTCTCTACATTTTGTGGGCAATAGGTTATTAGTCAGAACTGCCAGAGTTGTTCGTTGTTTATCCTTTCTGCCTTGCAATCTGATCTTCAGCATATAAAGCTTAGGCAGCTGTTGATAAAAGTTGGCAGCATGGCGGAAATGCATTCAGTGTTACTAACTCCAAGTCTTTAAGGCATATGGAAGCACTAACTTGACATTAGTATAAAAAATTGGATCTTGTTCCTTTTCCTACCTGATTTTGTGTGGATTTCCTTACTGGTTTTAGAGTATGACCACCTGTCATGCTTTTCGCTATCCTGGCTCTGAAACCCACTACCTACAAAACAGTTCAACAGTGACACTTACCTTATTTTAGAAGAGAGAAACTTTATAAACTCAAAAATTAGTTCAAAACACTTAAACCATCCTTTAAAATGTTATTCATTTAGGATAAAAGCAGAGTTTGGCATATATTACTGGTTGATATGAGTAGTAGAAAGTCCTTCTACTGACAGATGGGTATTATCTAGATGCCGTATAAGGTCAAACTTTCTTGCTGTCTAGTGAGGCTAAATTGTTCCGAACATCTGATTTGTTGAAGTCATGTGGCCTCTTATCCCCAGCATAAGTAAGAGGGTGAGACATAAAACGAAACCGTGTTTTTGCCAAGTACCTAGGGTGTGTTGAGAACTGAGTACAATCTCCTTCTAGAAGCATTCATCATATCGCAATTTATGATTTGTGTACATTATGATTATTGTTGTTTCCTTTAATTCCTAGAGGAACATAGGGCTTCAGCCAAACGTCTCCATTGTGTTCAGTTCTCTGTCAGCAGTTTCACCTGGCTTCACATCTGCCCATATGCTTTCATCTCCTCTTCACATTACCTCCTCCATGTCACCCTCTTACTGACGACCAACTCGCCTCTTCCCACTCGGGTTCCACTCGAGAGCCTATCGTGTCATGTCACTTGATGGTTTTCTCAGAGTGTAGCCATTCCAATCCATCTGCATTTCTTCCTGCATATTTGTTGCACAGTTGGTTCCTGCTGGGTTGATTCGTTCATCGCCAGAGAGATCTCACTATTACTGATCTTTTCTGTCCGGCCATTTGATCTTAAGTAGAATTGAGTGAAGACAGCTGTTGATGAAGGTGTGTTGTTTGTTCAAAGTGCCTTTCGTGACGCGCCAAGTCTCCCATCCGTGTAGTAGCATTGAGTCCACATTAGAGTTCTGCGAACGGATGTTATTTTTCATGCCAAGTCCTGTTGATCTCCACACAGACTTGAGAGTAATGAAAGCTTGTCTCGCTTTCCCTATCCTTGTCAGCAAGGCTGACTGGTTAGTGATTAGTTATCACCTAGTGTCCAATCAAAGTATCATTTGCAGTCCTATAGTAGGTCAGTCGTCAGCATGAACAGCCCACTGGTAACATCACTGACTACAGCACTGGGTGGCCGAAGTTCAAATTTCAGAATTGACATAAGCTCCTCCTTACTGACTGCGTAGTGCCAACAAGTACGAAACCTAGGTCCAAGACTTCCTGAGATTTGCCTACATCCCTCTTACAATACGTTTATTTTATATAAAATACAGTGATGCATTATTAATAACTGGATGATGACGTTTCGAGCTCAATTTACTGCTCATAATCTTTTTTATATTTACACAATTTCACAATTTGCTTTGTTTTGCCTTACTGCCTCCTATTTCGTACTGAATTCTTCCATATATCCGGTTTCATTTCGATCGTGCATGTTTAGTGTCAATATGAAGAACACAGATTCGGTAATTCACCTCTCTCTCTCTCCACTTAAACATAAACTTGCGCTGAAGATGTTGTCCAGAAGGACAATGAAAGCTCCGCAATTAAACCAACCAGCTTAGAAAACTCAACTAATGTCAAATCATCCACCTGAGCTACATATCTTCTCGATTATTTTTAATACTTCTACCTAATCCCACTATGCTGTGGGATTGTGTGCAAGTGATGGCCAGTTGTTTTTTTCTAGATCACTTAACCAGACAAGATCGATCATGCTAGATCCAGCTAAGTCCTATCTAACAGTTTGACCTATATTACTGTCTTAACAGCCTTTATATAGTATTTTGTAAATTATTTTATTTTAATGAATCTACCGGGTGCTTAAGTTAGAAATATTTCTCTGAATGAGTTGTTTGATTTAAATGTCACTCTAATTCCGGCATGATTAAAAATCCTACGTTGGGCCTCTCATCTTCTTTCTTTATATGGCAGTACTATCAAGGCTCTATATTTCTAACAATTTGTACTAATACCATTACTTGCATTAGTGTTCTTACTCTCCTTGTTAGTCATCATAAATTTTTGAATAAATCCCGGTGGGGAGTTGGTTTTTCACTAGTAGTGTTTTCCCTATTTCTTTAGTTCCATTATTCAAATCTCCTCACTCACTATAGTTAGTTTCAGTGATATAAGGAGAAAGCCTGGGCACTTAGGTAGAGTATGATTCCATTATGGATAAAGTCTCATAGTGTCACGTGTCAAGCACAAACTATTGCTCATGATTCTATCAACGCACTCACATAACTTTCTTGCTTCGTTTATATACATGAGGGAAAATTGATGATTAGACATTTGAATAAAAATCAACCAATATAGGATAATGTACATTCAGAAATAATAATAATAATATGAGTTTTATTGATCAAATACAATTAGATGAGAAATAAGACCAGTGATTTAATAGTCAAAATAAGTAACTTGTTAGAATGTTATTTTGTACATGAATTGAAATAGAATTTTGAGATTATTTATTATCCTCCTCTGATTTCATTGACTGACTGGTGGTAACAATATCTTCCATGCATATCTCTGTTATTTGCATCGAGTCATTTCTGTTGCAGGTGTTGTGTTTGGTGTGTAGACTCGATGAACCAGGCAGCATTCAGTAATCAATCTCTCTCTATCTCCACCTACTTAGATTACTTTTCAGAATTTTAACCCTCTCCCACCCACCCTGTTGTGTGGTTGTGTGTTGTTAATGCATGCAGTGCAGTTGCTGAGTTCTTTTCTAAATTACTTATCTTCTCGGGTGGGGTCAACCATTCTAACCTTAGCTAAATTCTTATGTTCTGATAATCTCACCACTCCTGATCTACTAGTTTGGCGTATGTAGTTGACCTCACTCACAATCATTGCAGGGTATTTTGTAACTTATATTATTTCGCTTAATTGGGTCCACCGACTGTGTTCTTTAGTCTACAGAGTTTGTTTTATCTGGGTGAGTTTGTAGGTTTACATGCTAGTCTAATTCCTGCTTCATTAAGAACCCTATTTAGGGTTTTATCGTCCTACTTATTGCTATTGCTCAGTTTGTTACACACTTAACTAAGTCTACCTTTGCAGATAACGACGGATGAGATGAATTAAAGTCTAAATATCTATTATCAGAATGAGTTGGCTTTTTATAAACGATAGTGTGCAGTCTACCTTCTTCTATTCGTTTTTTTTTACAATCTAACAGGACAGCTAATTCTCCTTGTTCATTTTCCGATTCAAATGTGAATTTCATTCCCTCCACTAGTGAGTTTATTCTATTTTTCACACTGTGTGTGAAAGTTCCATCCACATATCTCCATCTTAATTTTGGAGTAGGATTAAATGTACTAAGAGCCATATTTGCCTAGCTATCCATTAGGATATCTGCTACGATAGGGGATATTGGTAATCCCATTGCTATACCTTCTCTCTGTCTATATATTTTGCCCTGGAATTTAAAGACAGTAGATGTGAGACAGCATAACTGAATTTTCAATGGGCAGCTTTGTCCTATGACTAAGTTTGGGATCAGCAGTTAACGGCCAAGTTAAGCTTTAAGCACCACTAACTATTTACCAATGGAGTGCGACCGCACCAATGACCTTGAAACACTCACTGAGCAAGTTAGTGATACCTGGCAGATAATGTTGTCATCATCAATAAAATATGCTTATCGTAGTGTTATGTTATAAGTTACAGGATTTCATCATGAGCTGACATTAGTTAGAGAACCATTGGAAAACCTTCGAGTACTGGACAGCTGTTTCGTCCTAGTTTTGGACTCTTCACAGTACGCATCCACCGAGGTTCGAAACCAGGACCTTCTGGTTACAAGGCGAGCTCGTATACCATTAAGCCACTGGGACCCGATCCAATGGCCCGTGAATTCTAACTTCTGCCAATTCATGTCGGTGGCACAGTGGTTAGGACTCTCGCCGACCATGCACATGGTCCGGGGTTCGATCACCTGCCGACGCACACCTGATATCTATGGTCGGCCTGTAAATTTGGGCTACCGATATCCATGCTGAAAATTCCATACCTGTACTGAAAATACGGTGTGGAATCAAGCTGTAATCAAAAATAAAAAATAAATAATAAATGGGATATCTAGCAAGTGACTGCTTAGGTTTGGGAAAGATGAAGTTATGGTTTAAGCCAAAGAGAAGTTAGGGTTAGGCTAACCTAATAAAGGCAACAATAGGGTTGGTTCGAGTTAGATGACAGTTAGGTTTGGGATATTTTCACGTTAGGGTTAGGTTCAGGAAAGATTATGGTTATTGTTAGGGTTAGAAGACCTAAATAATTGCATGCATAGAATGTGGTTAAATTACTTTGTTGATATAAGAATAGAACTTGTGCACTGTGGTGGTAGAGTATAATTCCATTGTGGGTAAAATTTATATTGATAAAGTCTCACGGTGTTACACAATAATATTTACTGATGACAACGTTTTGAGCGCAGTTTATTGCCCAGTAAGTATTACTGCACGTCACTGTGAGACTTTATGAAAATAAATTTTACCCACAATGGAATTATACTCTGATGATACTCCAACCTAAAACTGAGAGCTATTTTTATCACTTGTGAGAGAAAGGCATATTTGCAACCACATTGGAGGAACTCATGTCCCTTCTGAGATTCAAACCAGAGTTATCTAGGACTGCAGTCGGAGACGTTGCCACTGAGCCAGCTATCCAAGCTCGCGATTGACCTCCTGTAGGACTGTATTGAATATTTTTGACTGGACACTAGTCAGTAACTAGTGTAATGCTTGTGTGTGTGCGTGTTTAGTCCTATCTTTGGTGCAGACTGAATTCTATCAGTCAAATTTGAAATGTGGCCGCCATCTCACTAGGTGGTTCGCCAACACGGTGCACTGTGAATTGTTGGTATTAGATGGTCCAATCAAAAATATCCGATACAGTCCTACAGGAGGTCAATCGCGAGCTCGGATAGCCAGCTCAGTGGCAGCGCCTGTGATTGCAGCACACTGGATGACTCTGGTTTGAATCTCAGATGGGACATGAGTTCCTTCAATGAGGTTGCAGATACGCCTGCCTTGCTGACTGCTGAGTGGAAACTAGGACGAAACCTAGGTCCAGGAAAGGCTTCCTGTGGCCGATTGCATCCAACCATCTAATACCAACAATTCACAGTGTACCGTGATGGTGAGCCACCTAGTGGAATGGTGGCCACATTGCAAACTTGACTGATAGAATTCAGTCTGCACCAAAGATAAGTCTACACACGCACACAACATCCACTTATTAATTGTATCATACACGAAAATATAAACGTATTCTAATAGTACTTCACATCAGAAATAGAAACAAATAGCTATTTGAATAGGCAACTGGGTAGGTAGATTGTTACGCCGACAGTTAGACAGATAGATAGATGGTGAGAAGAACGTATCCGTTAGAATGCTATCAGATAACATAAGATAACATTTTCATAAATGTCATTAATAATAAATATCAACAGTATGAAGGTAAAGACTGTGAAAGAGAAAGATTATTGCCAACCACAGCATGAGTCATGAATAAAAGTTTAGCTAATGCAATTCTCACACTTTTCTACTTCAATATATGTACCTCTTTAAAAATTATAGCATATTATTCGCTTGGATTTTTGAGTGAAACATAGTGCTTTGGCAGTACATCTCCAGTTCACTCTGTTTCTTGGAATGACTTTTAGCTGGTTCCATGAATAGCCACAAGTTTGCATTTCCTTCTCACTTGTGACAGTGCCTAACTCGCCGTTTCCCATTTGAGGTCCAGACAACAACCTGCAGCGTGATTTCACTTAGCATTCAGACGAGATAATCACTTCAAAATAAGATAGTTTCTTGCTTAAGCTTATTTCTAAACAAAGTAATCCAAATAAGAACCGATTATAAGTGTTCAACAGTTTTTGTTTAGCCAGTTAGTTGTACATATAAATCATTAAAGATACATCGATCGTATTAACTGCATTTCATATTGTTTTAACTGTCCAAATGAATTTATGAATCGTAAAATACTTCCACGCACATTTTAAAAAAGATTTCAACCTACTGCTACAAATTTTTAGAAGGCAATGGGAGGAAATGCTCACGGGAGTAATGGAGCATGTTTTGGATGGAACAATATTGCTTCAAAGGATGCATTATTGATTATAATTACTGTATATTTAAAGAATGGTTACTGAACACAGAATATTCTTTTCGATAAGACGCTCTTTATTAGGTCCTACAGTTATATGTGCATAACAGTGAATGAATGAATTAGTTTTATGAACAACATTAATGTGGTTTAAATAACATTGAACCAGTAATAATAATATCAATGGATTACAGTTCAATAGCATCAACATAACAATACACTGAATATCTGAGAAATTAGAAAAGATAAAAATACAAATTCATGAATTTATAGTCTTCACTTGAAGCCGGAAAGAGCAGTAGTAGTGGCTCGCTGGACTTGCATCTTTTGTACACAGAGCACTGGTTGTTTGAGGCGATTAGTGATAGCCTCTGCTGTTTGCAGCATGCGGTGCTTCGATGGTTTCGGCAATTTATTAGGCACCCGGTAGATGATAGAGAAGGATTCTTCGACGCTGGATGGCTTTGTGGCTGGCCAGTGTGGACCAGATTGTCCAATATCGAACTGTTAATGGTTTTCACTACACCTTTACTTAGCCATAGTGGGAGATGTTCTCGAACCAGCACGAAAAATCAAGTTCGTAGAGCAACAGCCAATATAAAATGCTCCACAAGTGCAGTTGAATTGGTAGATACAGTTAGAAGTGGCTAGTCTAAGTACTTCATCTTTCAGTCAAGGAATCACCACTGGTCGTGTAGAGAATAAGATGTGAAGTTCGCCAGCACTAAAAGTTCTTTGAAGTGATTTTCTTGATATCTTCGTAATTATTTCGCGCTTGGTATAACACCCTTGAATTGCAGTCGCATGTATGTAACGAGGCTTGTTGTTTATGGATAGTGAGTAGTCCTTTTCCGCTTCCTTTGTTATTTGTTTCTTGATAAATTTGTCGGGATAGCTATTTTCAATCAAGGTATCATATACAATGCCTAATTAATCTTCAATTACTTCTTCTGAGCATAAAGCTCCAACTCTGTGGCTGAGGGTCTTTACTAAATTTCTTTTGTACTTGAGAGGAACAAAGCTGTGAAAATGTATATATTGTCCTGTCCATGCCACTGCGTCCCGATCCATTGGCCCATAAATTCTAACTTCTGCCAATTCACGACATAACGTGACCATTTCCCAATGTCTTCTTGGATGAGTTACTGCCTCATCTTCAGCCTGGGGTTCTAGGGAGAAGCCGTGACCAGTAGAGTACAGCAGGTTGAAGATGAGGCAGTAACTCATCGAAAAAGACACTGCGAAATGGTAGCACTATGTCGTGAATTGGCAGGAGTTAGAATTCATGGGCTGGTCCCAGTAGCTCGCCTTGTAGTCAGAAGGTACTGGGTTCGAACCCCCACTAGTGAGTGCGTACTTTGAAGAGTCACAAACTAGGACGAAACAACTGTCCAGTACTCCCAGGTTTTCCGGTGGATCTCTAACTGAAGTCAACAATTAGAAGTGACTAGTCTAGGTTATTCACCTTTCAATCGAGAAATCACTGTCGACCATGTAGAAAACATGATATGTAGTTTGCTGTCACTATATATTACTTGAAGGCCTTACACAAGGAGAAAATACTTTGGAATAGGATAGGCTTAAAAATTCCGTATGATGCTTACAACTCTCTTTCCAGAATACAGCTGTTATTCTTATCATTATTATGAGAAGAGATTCCAGACCATTAAGGGAGAGTACTAACCACATGATAGAAAAATGTATTATCCGTACTATTATGGGCGCTGAAATCTAGAGTAGCAAAAGTCATAAGGGAGACAAGAAATGCATTAATGAAATAAGTCATTTGCCTAAAACCTCTTTACCGGCTTTTAAACTCAGAGAAACTGAGGAATTAAACTTCATTTTATGCTGGACTTTTTAAAGCACCAGTAGCAACAACCTCTAACTAATGAATAATTTATTGGAATAATCCTGAAAAAAATATGAATTTTTCTGAAATTTTGATATTTCAGGATATGACATTACGAAGCTATTTAGGGAAAATTTCAAACGACGGAACTATTATTGAAAATTAATCAAATCTGTAGTTAATTGCTGGCTGAATGATTGATGTCCTCAGGTTCTGATAAGACGTCCTGGCTGGTTAAATGCATCGTCGCAGGGTAAAGGAGATGTTCATTGATGGCATTGGTCGGTGGTAACTGAATTTGAATTTCTGGCCTTGTAAATTAAAGGCATACTAGTGAGCTTATCACTATGTACTGGCGAGGATAGAAAACACACTGAGGAAGCCGTCAAGAGACAATATTTCAACCCTTCCTGTGAAAGGTAAAAAAGAAACCACGAGTTTGCCGTCATTCTGAGGGTGACATAGGGGATATAGTGTGAAGAATAGACGAAAACTCACGGGCATTCGAACAGACAGCTAAGGAGGAGTGTGGAGAACATGGGGGAATGGAGATGTGCCTTTGAAGTTTTGTATTTCAATTGGAACCCAAAATGGATAACAATAACAATAATCCTGTTGAAAAGTTTCCAATGATTCCGTGTCTGATATTGACTCGTGGTAACGTATACATCTAAATTATTCAAAATCCAAGAGTTGGTTTGCAGGGATTTGATTGGTTACAGGATTTCATCGTCAGCTGACAACACTTGAATATCAATCTGATGCTCACTAGTGACTGGCCCTATTCAGGTAGGTTGTTACTTGGGTTCTAGTGAGAAGTCATGACCAGTGGAATAAGGCAGGTAGGGTGTGAAGACAAATGCTCACTATGGATGACACTGGCTGGTGTCAGTCGCGCAATATCATGAATCGGCAGAAGTCGGTATTTATGGACCACCGGATCAGGTCCCAGTAGCTTAATGGTCTACGAGCTAGCTCACCTTGTAGCTATAGGGTCCTGGGTTCAAATCCCTGTGGTAGGTGAGTACTACTGAAAAGCCCTAAAACAGATTGACGAAACAGCTGACCGGCAGTACTTCCACCTGGTTTTCCAATGGTTCTATAACCGATGTCATCTCATGATAAAATCCTCTAATTAATCAAAATCTGTACAAAACTCAAAGTTTGAATAACTGCCAGTTAGTAAGTTTAATGTTTCTTGCTGTTACACTAAAATAAACAGTGTCATAAAATGTTTCGACTGTTTTTGTTATCAATTTTTATGCATAAACTGAAGATTATGCATTTTCGATGTCTGAAATAACACCTGTGATAATATTTACCAGAATGAGATGAATTTATCAAACTCTCGAGGGGGAAAACGCCTTGTAATTATTTATTTTAGCCAAATGTAAAAATATTTACACAAATTTTATCGTAATGGTATGTGGTGTAGGTGAACTGTTGACTAAACTGTGAAAATGAACATTCTGCGAGATTCGTTGATTCACATTTGCCAATTTCATCGAGGAAGATGCATCGTGACGACGCACCATATTGCACTATAATAAAGGTATTTTGTATTTCCCAATAAATGAAAAGTAAAACGATATTGTTTTGATTTTTAGTGACGCTTCGCTATTTAATGCTGCTAATAGCTTTATCAAAGTTGTATGACTAAACCAGAATTTACAAAATGCACTCAGCTTATATATAACAAGTTAATCATCGTTCGTCAGCATGCGGTAACTCTGTTTACGATGTCAAACTGACTAATTGGTAAAGATAACAAGACCAGGTGTAGATTGTTGGATTTGATAAGTGTGTACAATTATAAAAGCAGCGTGTGTTTCCTTAGTGAACTTGCTTATCACATTTGTGTTGATTTTGTCACTTCATGGGGGAGAGAAGTGTTGTAACCAGGTGAAATTCTGTTTTTAGTTCATCATTCCTATTGAGAGAATTTGGATTCTATTGGATAAATTAGGTAAAATCTTAAAAGTTACGTAATACTAAAGGTGAAGTGGACAGATAGATAATCAGAGTTTAAATAAATATCATAAAAGTACGAAGGTGATGGAAAATAAGAAAGGGTGGGAGGGTTTTGAATAGAATTCACCTAGGTCAAGGGAGAGACAAAGGTAGAACAAACTTCTTTGTTGTATGCAAAGACTAGGATTGTTCTCTCGAATTAATTCCCATAGCTTCGGCTATGTGTAAAAGGCGGGTTCCAATTACGTTCTTAAGGTTATTTGATGGAATGAGATGGATGACTTTGTAGGGACTTCTTCTGTTCACTCAGTGATCGCTATCGATCAAATGAGTCAAAATAGAACTTGTAAAGAGACACATGAACACCAGGTACAATAAAGAGAAACTGACAACAGTTGAAAAAGAAACAGCTGTACATGAAATTGCAATTTAGGGGGGCGTGGCTAGTGAATTGCTACATTTGAGATTATCGAGAGCAATAAAACGGACTTATACTGCCACCAACCTTTGTTTGTCATTTTCCAGCTACCAATCAATTATGATTGCTCAAGCGAAAGACAAGCTACCTAGCTGTGGCACTTCTATGTTTATCTACAAATTTAGTTGCTCCTACGGAGACAGCTGTATAAGGCGAACAACTGGACAGCTCAACAAACGCATCATTACTGAGCATATTCCTTCATGGTTCGAAAATGGCCACTTCACCTTTTTTTAATTCCTTCACATTCCCAGTGGAATAGAGGCTTGAAGTTTCTGTAGCTGTGTTTATTTTTACAGGATGGGGTTGCTAGCCACTTCATGTCTAACCTTTCCTCCTTACCAGCTTTATTTCTGGATTAGTGAGGTAAAGGAGTGCGTCGGCCGAGGATCGAAACCCGGACCATATGTTCATTTTCGGAGAGCGTCCTAACCGCTTTGCCAACGATGCATCCATTTCAAATCACGGAATATACATATTTGATCATAGAGAATAAGAAGACAGTTGCAGCGAAGAAAATTTTCTTTTAGACGAAGTCATCTTCTAGGCTGTACATTCATGTTTTTATATCAAATGGATGGGAAAGTTCCAGAATAATTTCTGGTTAGGGGTCAAATTACTAAAAATTGCAATTAGGAATTAGAATGCCATAATAAACAGTGGGATGGGTAAAACTCAAACAAAGTAGCATCATAACTAAGAAGATTGACATTGTGCAATTGGGGTTTAGAAATGTAAAAATAACAAAATATACAGGATGTTTGGATAAGAAACTAGTGTGGTGAATAATTGTTTATGCAATCAGGGATTAAATATGTAGAAATAGTAAAATGACAAAATAAACATGAAGTGTGGGTATGAAAATATGGTATTATAGACAGGGATTAAGAAAACTTAAAATAACATGAATAAACAGGAAGTTTAGGTAAGAAAGGCGATGGGATGGTCATTATTAAAAAATTTACCTGCTTATGGTGGCCATGGCAGGGACAGGGGTTGGACGTATTTCTTTTGGATACAAAGAGTGGGTTTGAGTTTTTGGATAGCTAACGCCTCAGCTATGCCCAAATGTCTTGATTTGATTCCCTTTGATAGGTTTGATTGAATCTTGTATATTACTTTGAAAGATTTTTCGGAAGGCGCTGAATGTCCTGGGTTGACCAGATGTTCTGTCACTGAATTGCATACACGTTTTTGGTCTCCTTTTACTAGTCAGGCTGGGTAGTGTTCACGAGCGCTTTTTCCAAGTCGGCGCATGGTACGGCCGATGTACTCAGCTCCACAAGAGCAAGTAAACTGGTATATGCACTTTGAGGTGGCCCAATGTGACAGCTTGTCTTTCGCGTTCTGGTTGAACAGTTTCTTGCAGGAAGACGTCAGTCGTAGGCTCGCGGCGAAGTATGTTTTCCTCAGCGATTTGGAGAGGCATTTGCGAAGGATTTCTGCTTCGATATCACCTTTGAATTTTAGATTAAGCAGAATTTTTTTCTTTGGAACGGATTGGACTTGTTCGGAAGTCTTCTTAGGTTTGAGATTCTTGTCTATGAACCTTTAGTATTACGTAACTTTTAAGATTTGACCTAATTTATTTATTTATTGAATTGTCTACACATACACATATCACTCACTGCCTTCGTTATTCCTATCGCCACCTGCATAAACCTTATTATCAATATTTTGTTATCATTATAATCATCATTAGTAACTATGTTCAAAACATTTACCACATTATTATTTTTATTATTATTTGATCCATAAACTCACCATCATTGGTCAAAATGTTTTATATATATAAATCTATGTATATTAGAGAAAACCTGAAGAAGATCTAATTGAAAACAACAATATTGTTCGCTTTTATGTCTTGTTCTAACATTTTAAATGCCAACTTTGGTGTGAAGTTCTTTTTAGTTGAATAAACTCAAAATTTCCTTTGTTCTTGTTTTTTTAAAAACATCTATTATCAGATAAACAACAAGATTCAGCCTATAC
Organism: Trichobilharzia szidati; assembly: GCA_944472155.2. NCBI lineage: Eukaryota > Metazoa > Platyhelminthes > Trematoda > Strigeidida > Schistosomatidae > Trichobilharzia > Trichobilharzia szidati. The sequence continues at coordinate 149,006,323 of OX235273.1, forward strand.
GAAATATGCTAAGCCAACAGCGCTACATTTACGTGGTGTAAGTCGCCGGTCAACTCCATGTGGTCATGATGAAATAGCCAGTAAATGCAGCGGTGGGATTTGTTTAAATCTTGGCGGTGATGGCTATATCTGTGAATGTTTACCTGGATATAAATCAGTTCATGGAGGACGTGAATGTGTCAAGCCAGAAGGTTTGTTGTATGTGTTTTTTTCTCAACCCTAATTAAATTTCTACTACTTAGTTTATAAGTAGTCATTTTTCAATTCAGGAATAATCCTCATTTGGGCATTAATGAAAAGAACAAAAGAGGCTGTTCAGTGAAATGATTGTCTCGGATGAATTCATTTTCATCAGCTGTACATTCGCATTTCTAGTAAACAAGGTGATGGGTTATCACAGCGCTGCTGCTAATTTACTCAAAATATACAGAGGAGTAACCACATTTACAGTAGGAATAATGTCAAAAATGTGCAAAGAATAAAATGAGAATAATAACCGTGATTTAAAACAATTACTTCCCTTTACGAATTTAGATAAAGCAATAAGAAGACGTAGTTTGTCTGAATCGTGTAATATATGTATTTGCACAACACGCATTTCGAACAATCTGATCCAGCGCACACGGACTTGTCATAGGAATATATACGAATGACATATTGAAAGTCAAAATAGCAATGAAGATCACTAAACCAAGTAACAGAGGTAACAGTACATCTGCCCTAGTATGTATCAAAACAAATTTTACCAAGGAAGGTGGTTTAGTGTGATGACGAATTGTTGCTTTGAACGCATAAAGGTGGCTTAAACTTTCTAATTGCTAGGGCTTCCACAAACTTTAGGATGCGCACCAAACACGTTTTATCGATAGATAGGTTTAAAAGATGTGTTAACGTCAATTTTATGTCCTGTCTCTATATAATATATTTCGCAATAGAGGAGCTAGGTCTCCTGTTCTTACCATTAATGGGTTCTGAAGATTCCATTCGTTTCTGGAGCCATTTAAGAATATGCTCTGAAGCCAGCACTTACTTTCAGAGATCAACGAGTCCTCCCAATGTATGTGTGACCAGAAGTACATCCAAAATGATAAAAACATTGGGATAGATGTATTGGCTTCACATTCTCAATTATTACGATATTAGCTGCGTAAAAATTTTTCTTTTTAACAGCAGCGTTCAGTTTTTGTCTAGTTATCAAGCTGTTATGATGCTCCATATAGGGTAGCTTTGTGGTGAGAGCTGTCTACTAGCCAAGTGGTGGACAGTAATTGAGGTCAATGTTTATGTATCAAATATTAGTCATGTTGTGGTGAGAGATGGTTGCTGGCCAAATTGGTTGACAGTAATTGAGGTCAAAGGTCAAGGTGAACAGGCGAATACAGTTAACATATAGATGAACTGACACAGCCACAAGCGATGCAAGGTTAACTTTGTGTGAGAAACAACCAATCAACAGACTGTATTTTCTACTAACGTTGACCTACAATAATGTACATAAAAATCTATAAATACGTGTTGATTTTTCGTAATAAACGATCTGTTGCCTGGCCCTTGTCTTCTGTTGTTACAGCTTTATGTACACGTCTTTCCTGGTAGCGAGTTGGAGAGTGGGTCTTGGTTTTCTGACTACTTTATATCTCCTGATGAACTTGACTGAATAATTATTATCAACCAGAGTTTGTGTCAACCTTCTTTCTTCTTCATCAAGTGTGTCTTCAGTGCATATTCGTTGGATTGAGACAAATTACGTCTTCTTATTGCTCTGTCGAATTAACCATGAAAATATTAATAATAGTAATGAAAAAGTAGGATTGTTTCAAACAGTGTTGTCGTTAAAGTATGGAAATCGTAGCGGCCAAGTTAAACTTTAAGTACCACTGACTACCAATGGAGTGCGACCGCACCAATGACCTAGAAACACTCACTCATCAAGTTAGTGAAACATGACAAATTATGTTGTCATCATCAATAAAATATGCTCTTCGAAGTGTTATGCTATTAAATGGGATATCTGACAAGTGTCAGCTTAGTTTTGGGAAACACCGAGTTACGCTTTAAGCCATGGACAAGTTAGGGTTAGGTTAACCTAATAAAGGCGACAACAGGGTTGGTTCGAGTGAGATTACAGTTAGTTTAGGGGTGTTTTCACATTAGAGTTAGGTTCAGGAAAGATTAGGGTTATTGTAAGGGCTAGAAGACCTTAATAATTACATGCATAGAATGTGGTTAAGTTACTCTGTTGATATAAGAACAGAACTTGTGCACTGTGGTAGAGTATAATTCTATTGTGGGTAAAATGTATTTTGAAAAAGTCTCACAGTGTTTGTTGTACAGTAATGTTCACTAATGACGAAGTTTCCAGCACAATTTTTGCTCATTAAATATTACTGTAAAACACTATGAGACTTTATCGAAGAAAATATTACCCCCAATCGAATTACACTCTGCTGATACTCCAACCAAAAACTTAGAGCTATTTTTATCAAATGTGAGAGGAAGGTATCCTCTGTAACACTTTTCTACAGTTTTATGCATTTTTTCAAAAATATTTGTATTCCATACACATTGGAGCGTTCGAGGTCATTCGCGGATTGGTGGTATTTAGTGTTGCTTAAAGTTTAACTTTGTCATCTTAGCATGTTATAGAATATTGAATCTAATGTTCTTCTGACGTAGCGTGGTGAGGGGAAAAACAAAAAATAACAATTATTACACAGTCCAAACTGTGTTTACATTTATGAAAAAACAAAAAGGCAAGGGGATTATAAATATAGTAGGAATAATAACTGTAATACTTGATGGTAGAAGGATGGAGGAAATGGTTTATTTACTAGTGCAACGAAGGCTGGTGAGTTCGTGCCTGACACTATTTTCATCACATAAAACACGTGTAAACTATGGTATAGCGGATTTTTATACCTAGGCGTAAGTGAATAAAATCTTCTGAAATGACTTCTCGTTCTACTTGAGGAGGAGTTGCAGGGTGAATTCTGCGGGTAAAGTGGGGGACGTTCCCAGTCTGACAAAATCCCTTGTATGAAATTAAGTGTCTATCATCAATGACGATGTCAACAATATGACCCAATGGAATACCACCACTCAACTTACTGGCAGTCGTCAGAGTTCTACGAAGTATGACATAGTCCTTTTTAAGCAATTCAGGAAACAATAAGGATGAACAGTAAATAAGAACAGGTAAGATGCACGAGTTGACAAACTGTTACAGGGGGAGCTGGTTGAATTACGCCCGAGTGCCTTAACCTCTTAGTGTGCGAAGTCGAACGGAATATGTCACCAGAAACTGGTAAGAAAGAGGAAGAAAAGGATAGATCAGTAGAAAGAATTAATCCAAGATACTTAACTTCAGACTTGATTTCTATATCACTATCACCAATTTTACAATGGTCATGGGAATTAACAGCTTCATTTGACTTCCTTATACATCCGAAACTGAAATTAACAGTTTACAGCCATTAGACAAAGACCATTTGCTGACTTCTGATAGAAAGCTGTTCATAGTGATACAATCTAGCTGAGAGTTAATAGACACTGAAACAGTCAGATTATCAGCACACGAGAAGTCGAACATGTGAATCACAGTTACGTAGTAGGACGAATGAATTTACCGGATGAGCTGTAATCAGGATGTCCATTTCACTCTGTTCTGTACACTCCTTTTAAGTTGACTCCACTATTTCCATGAGTCTTTATCTTCTCCTCACACGATCTCCTCTATGTCAACCTTGAACGTCCAATCCATCACTTTCACCTCGGATTTCACCCTAAGGACTGACTCGTGATGCCACTCATTGGTCTCCTCCGTGTATGTCCTATCTATCTTCATTTTCTTCCACATATTTGTTTGGTGATAAGGTTCATGATTGATCTCTTCGCCTGATACAATTCTCTGTTGCTTATTTTTTCTATCAGGATGCATTATAATTGACCTAAAATTCAACACTTCCATCTCATAAGTGGTGAACACTCATCATAGCTGGTGGATAACAAACTAATTAAAAGGAACTACCTAATTTGTTAACTGGTGGATGGTGACTAGCAGTGGAATCCAGGATGCGTATTTCGTCTCATTTGGGACTCGTCAGCCAGTGAGTGTACCTGCATTCCTCAGTGAGTGATGATGTTCTCACCGACATATCAACCTGAGACCGAGCACTTCGGTCCAATCAATCGACGGGAAAATCTAAAATTCAATTAAATAACTAATATGACCCGCTGCACAGGAGGTGGCTGTCATGGCCCAAGTAATTATTTGGGTCTTCTAACCCCTTACAATAACCCTCATATTTCCTAAATGCAAACCTAACGTGAAAATATCCCTAAACTAACTGTAATCTAACTCGAACGAACCCTAATGTCGCCCTTATTAGGCTAACCTAACCCTAACTTCTCTTTGGCTTAAACCGTAACTTAATCTTTCCCGAACCTAACCTGAAACTTGCCAGATATCCTATTTGATAAACCAATACTTTGATGAGCATATTTTATTGATGATGACAACATTATTCGCTGGATTTCACTAACTTGCTCAGTGAGCGTTTCAAAGTCATTGGTGAGGTCACACTCCATTGGTAGTGAGTGGTGCATAAAGTTTAATTTGGCCTCTAGTGGATCACACTTCTGCGTTTGAAACTATGAGCGCTGGGTTCGAGCCTCGGTGGGAACATCATCACTGACTCTGGGAAATGCAGGTACATTCAGCTGGCTGACGAATCCCAAATAGGACGAAATTCGGATTGTCCTGGATTCCACTGCAAATCACCATCCACCAATTAAATTCTAATTACATGCCCAGACATCGTCGAAACATCTGCACAAGAAGCCAACAGACATGTCAACCTGAGACCGAGCACTTCGGTTCAATCAATCGACTGGAAAATCTAAAATTTAAATTAAATACCTCATTAATTATTCATTATCCTTGAATTTCAACTGATATTATTCTTCTTTCTGTTCATTTTTGGTATTTCTTTTATAGCAGAAAAAAGCAGCATGTGGCAGAATGATGCAAGTACAAATAATGTTGAGAAAATACCTTCTAAAGACATTGACAAAACATCAAAGTGTAAGTTGTTCCTTTTCTCGTCAGATTATCAGAAATTGTCTTAATATAAACTCGATGTATTTGTACGTATTTGGTATTTGGGATAACTGAGGTAAAGAGTTAAAGTCAATTACACACTTAAATTGACATTTCCAACCTATGTATGATTACTTGACAATTGACAAAGAACTGTTTATCACCCTGAATTCCATTGACATACCAAGGATCTCGACAAGTCTATTCCATGGGTATACTCTTTCAATTGATTGAAAATGCCCATTAAAGTTGTTTTCAAAAGAATGGATACTGAACAAAGAATACTCTTTTCGATAACCTGCTCTTCATCAGGCTCTACAGTTATATATCCATTCATAAAAGTGAATGAATGGATTAGTGTTATGAGCAACATTAATGTTTTATAAATAACATCGAAACAATAACAATATCAATGGATTACAGTTAGATAGTATCAACATAACAATGCACACTGAATGTCAGAAAAAATTAGGAAAGATAATAATACAAATTCATGAATTTCTAGTCTCTACTGAAGGCCAGCCAGGGCAGTAGTAGTGGCTGGCTGGACTTGCTTCTTCTGCACATACAGAGCACGAGTTGTTTAATGCGCATCGTCATAGCCTCTGCTGTTTGGATTATTTGGTACTTTGATGGTTTTGGCAATTTATTTGCTACCCGAGGGATGATAGAAAAAGATTCTTCAATGCTGGCTGGCTTTGTGGCCGGTTTGCACCAGATGGTCTAATAGCGAACTGTTAGTGGTTTTCACTACACCTTTAATTAGTCATACTGGGAGATGTTCTCGAGATGGCACGAAAAATCGAGTTCGTAGAGCAGCGGTCAATATAACTCGCTCCACAATCGCAGTTGAATTGGTAGATACAATTGGAAGTGGCTAGCTAGTCTAGGTACTTCATCTTTCAGTCGAGGAATCACCATCGGTCGTGGAGAGAATAAGACGTGTAGTTTCGCCAGCATTAAAAGTTTTTTGGGCTGATTTTCTTAATTTCTTCATAATTATTTCGCGCTTAGTATATCGCTCTTGAATTACAGTCATATGTATATAAAAAGGCTTCTTGTTTACGGATAGTGAGTAGTCCTTTTCTGTCGCTTTCTTTCTCATGTGTTCCCTGATAAATTTGTCGGTTGTGCATTTTTCCACTGATTACCACTACCATGTGCTGAACCAACCGTCAAAATAGCTGTCTCTCAATGAAAACTGTCTTAAGTGTTGGATTCCCTTCCAATCAACATGCTTTCTCATAGTACAGATTGTAATTTTCTAATGTTTAAGCAGTGAAATGAATTATTGATGTGTTGTAGCGTGTGCTACTGACAAGATTTATCAGTAGTATATTAAGAAAAGTGCATCAGAACAATATGCCAAATAGCAGAGAGACAGATTTGACACCGAAGCGAGGAAATGAACCAGTGTATTGCGGTAAAACATGGGAGGTATGAAAAGAAGACAAAGAAACACAATACGAATGGCAGAAGTGGCACAACACGGAAGATCCGTGCAAATGACGATTTTCATATATTTGGTATACTAAATTTGCCTATATCTGTATGTCAGATTTTAGCTAAACATTTCGTCATCAAGTCCCTTGTATTCTGCCATTACATTTGGCATCACTGCTTCCAGATGACGGAGAAATCATGAGCTATCTGAAGCTTCTTGTGTAAATTCGATGCTGTCACTGAGTTGGTGGGCGTCTAAGATCCAACAGCGAAGGCTCTTAAGCCTGTGACACTGCTGAGAGATCAAGCAAAGGCGGTGTACGACAGTGTGGAGTGGTTAGGCAAGAAAGATACGTATAAAGGTATTGGTTGAACGATCGGTGACTGATTTCGACAGCCTGGCGGATAAGCAACTGACGGTGCAGTATAGAGGCTGAGAGTATTGACGTTCACGGATAGTCTGAAGTATACTAACGCAAGATCTAATATATTGTTCGTTCCGCACAGAACAAAGTCAAAGCAAAACACAATAATTGATCGTCCAAACTACGAGATATATTTCGGGAAGAAATCGGAGTGCGAGATGACTGCTTAGCTAGCTAGGGATTGCGCACGAACGAACGTGACATAACGGAGTACCAAATGGCGTGGATGCTTGACCGGAAGCCTTCAGTTAAACAAATCGACCAAAAACAGTGAGGGTCAGCATCCAATGTTCAGTGATGAATGCTGTGGCCAATAATTTTTGGGAATTATTCACCGATACAGCTCACTCCCCCCCTAGCGGGGTTTCGAGGACCCTAAGACAAAATCAGCCGGAAGTAAAAACACCCGATGGTTTTCCCATCGGTAAAAAACTCTTCCGAGCGGCTTGATGTAGTACCTACTGGTCGTCTACCTTTGCTGATATGGTGCCTGTACATCGCTTCGTTTATGTTTGTCCGTTGGATCTCGTGCTTCATTTGCTTCTTATCCAGTGCCTGCCGCACCTGGTAAAGAAAACAGCAATGCTAAGAACCTTGTTGAGGAAGATGCACCAAAAGTAACGTTTGAAAAATGATATACATATACCATACAATAAAATAATGCGAAAAGTGAACATCGAAAAAAGTATATATCTACATTTTTTAATGGATGTAACATGTACGGTTATAGAAAAGTCCTTACTTGTGTTGCGGGATGCAATATAAAAAAAGACCTAAATGATGAAATAAAACAGATAGAAGAATAGCTGGTTGGTGTTATATAACTATCCTTTAAAATTCATTAGGAAGATTGAAAAAGGCCAAAAGAAAAATAAAAATAATGGTGAAACTAGTAATAATAACATAAATAAGAGAGAATATAAGTCATCTACAGTTATACCATATAAAGAGAGAACATCTGAGAATCTACGTAGGATTCTAAATAAAGCAGGAATTAGGGTAGTAGCATTTAAACCTACAAACTCACTCAGGGACAAGCTCTACAGGTTAAAGGACCCAGTTGACCCAATTAGACAAAATAATATAATTTACAAAATACCCTGCAATGACTTTGAAGTCAACTAAATAGGTCAAACTAGTAGGTCAGGGGTAGTCAGACTGTCAGAACATAAGAATTTAGCTAAGGTAAGAATGGTTGACCCCACTCTCGAAGATAAGTAATTTAGAAAACAGTTCAGCAATCTCACTGCATGAAATAACACAACCACACAATAGGGTGGGAGAGGGTTAAAATTCTAAAAAGTAATCTAAGTAGGTGGAGACAGAGGTTGATTACTGAATCTTTGTTCATCGAATCTACAACACAACACATGCAATAGGAATGAATCATCACTCATACACGAAATATGGAATATACTACTACCAATCAAATCAAGTGAAAAACAGCGGAACTATATAAATGAATTTAGGAAGTCGTGTGATTAACTTGATATGATTATGAGGAGCAATAAATTGTGCTTGAAATGTCATCAGTAAACATTACTGTATAACAACACTGTGAGACTTTATCAAAACAAAATTTACCCATAATGGAATTACACTCTACCACAGTGCACAAGTTTCATTCTTATACCAAAAAAATTGATGTCTGAAAGAAAAATAAATAAATAACACAAACGAATTAGAGTTGGGTGAATCGCTGTCACTGAGTTAGTGGATGTCAGAGATTCGATTATGAAGGCGGTTGAGCTTGGGACGCTGTTGACAGGTCCAGCAAAGATGAAGTACGACAGTATGGAGTGGTCAGGCGATAAAGTGACATGGAAGGTACTGGTTAAATGATTGGTGACGGAGTTTGACAGCCTGGCGGATTGGCGACTGACAATGCAGAAGTTCTATGCGGCTAAGCTGAGACCTGAAAGAGACCCGACGGTGTCGGTGCTGAAGCTGACGAATCTACTGCGTCGCTCACTCCCCACATTGAATGAAGATTCAAAGTCCCAGTTATTGGCTTCCCAGTTCATTGAGAGTGTGCCAGACCATATACCTCGGAAACTATAACTGGTTAACGCTGCACAACCCATGGAGATTGGTGACCAGACAGCTGTCGAGCACAACAGTAACAGCTATTTGATATTTTGTGCCCATTAACACCTCTTAATATACTACTATTAAATCTTATCAGTAGCACATGCCACAATGTAACCTTTAAGAACTAGAATTTCTTTTCTTCTCACCTTACATTGTATTGAAATTAATTAATTTAAGCGAATCACTTTTGCATATACACAACCTAGTTGTACAGATGTCTTAAACTTCATTTGGTTAACTTGTAAGTCCCTTGAGATCCCAGTGGAAAATCGCTACCACATCCCATTTTTACATGGTTTTCTGGCTGACTCCAAGATCTCCCATAAGCTTACATTCCCTCCACAAATGGTCTCCTTACCTTCTGACCAATGTTCAACCAGCTGTTTCCTGATGGGGTTCCACTCTAAGATCCGTCTGCAGCATGATGTCATTCAGGGGTCTCTTCAGCGTATATATATCCAATCCGCCTCTATTATTTTCTGCTAACTTGTTGATTCTTTCTAATCAACTCACTACATATTTTTAAAAGTGAATAAAAATAGAGGGGAATTATTTTTCATAAATTACAAGAAAGTTGCTGCTTGTCCAGATGACAATTTGTAGGCAACTTCTATACCGGTAATGGTATTTAACTTTTACATGTATAGGCAATACCTACTAATGCAAGGAAGTCTTCATTATCCTCTTCACTCCTTTGGGAATTTAAGAAGAGTGTTGTTCCCGGAAGAAGAAAGTTATTTCACCTCTCACTTTTAATGAGCAAACTAATTTCAGCAAACACTGAATCCTGAGTCACAAAGTGACTGTTTTCCTATTTTTTGGGTAGAAAATAACATACTGTTTTGAATGGAAAACGCTCCACTTCTTTGCTAACGGAAATTGGTGGACCTCAAGGCGATGGCGGTATGCTTTCCATTTTTTTTTCTTGTTGCATGACCTTCCATATCCTTCCAAAGCTAATCTCATTAAATATTCTGACAATCTGATAACTTCTGTCACAGTAGTTTCTATACTGGATTCTTCCGACATGAATAGATTCGTATCTAAGGTTAACCAATGGTTTCACTCCAGTGGCCTTAAACTAAATTCCTCTAAATGTCATATTGTTGATTTTAGTTTCCGATGCGAGCAAGACTTGTGTGGACAGTTGATTTAGTCTGATGATTCATATAATATTGACGGTGTTGTGATAGGGAGTAAATCGGATATCTCTTATCTTGGCAGCAGTTTATCTTCAAATTTATGTTGGTCCTCTCATATCCTGTTGCTTTCTAAGGAAATTTGTCATTAAAATTATTACATATAGAAGTTGAAACTTTCTACTGGCACCACAACTCAACCTCTTCTTTTACAATTTATTAATTTATCTGTTCTGTCCATTCTTGTTTATTGTACACCCTCATTCTTCCTTGGATTTCTCAAACTAGACTATATCATATTACATAGAACATTGAAGGCTGTAATTAGTGTAAATGGTGTGTTGCTTTTGAGTCAACTACCTGACATTATTTGGCTGAGGTTATCTTGTCTGATACTGAACATCCTCTCTACTTATTCACAGCTTTTTTCTTGTGTCTCTTCGGTGATGAAACAAGAAGAAACATTATAAGAATTTTCGCTCATACACCTACTAAATATAAAAATTCTACCATACCACTGTATTTAGCACGGGTAGTTGTGTGTGAATAGAGAGACTCAGATGTTAGAAAGATACCCGTAAACTTTTCAAATCAGTAACTGAAATACAAAGTCTAATCAAAGATTATTACTATTATTATTACATGTATTATATACGCTACTATCTACTTATACTTCATTATGTTTCCACCAACATTCTGTTTATAGTTGTTCCATTATTAACATTATTATTATTACTACTTTAAACTTTACGTATGGACATATTTATAAAAGGAGTTAAATTGTTGTAATAAGTATCAACAAAACCAGGGAGTACTGGACAGCTGCTAAAACAGCAGCAGATCAATTGATTTAACATATGTGTAAAACTTAAAAGCCATTCAAAATCTAGGCTAACAAATTGTTATGAACTAAAACAGAGATTAGATAATTTAAAATTATATAATGAAGAGAAAATGGTCAGTTTTGACATTGTTAGTTTATACACACGTATACCAATAAATATGCCTATGGAGGCAGTCAGAAACGAACTCACTTCTGACCAAGAACTTGAACTTAGAGCGAAAGTACCACTGGAGGACATAATGCTGGGAGTGCAGCTATGCCTGATTTCTACAGTAATTAAATTCCAAGCGAAAATATAAAAACAAACTGAGGGAGTTGCCATGGGGTCACCAATATCTCCGGTTGTGGCAGATGTATTCATGGATAGATGGGAAAATTTGGCGATTGAAACCTTCAGTCCCACCCTAAAAGTATGCTGTAGGTGCGTAGATGACACATTCACTGTACTTAGAACGCAGGATATAGATAGATTTTTCGAACACATTAACTCAAAGGTGGAGGCAATCCATCAATTCACTTATGAATTAGAAAGTCAGGAAGGCGAGCTTCCAATGTTAGATTGCAGCATAAAGAGAAAAGAAGATTGGAAGTTAAACACTAGTGTGTGTTTACAGGAAACCCAGACATCCAAACAGATATTTGGGCTTGCGATTATCCCATCCTATGTCAGTGAAAATAGGATTGCTGAAATGTTTGAGTGACAGAGCACAAAAACTAAGTAGTACAAAGGAAAATCTAAGACAGGAAGTGAGGCATATAGGAGAAGCTTTGAAACTTAATAATTACCCTGATAAATTAGTCAGAAAGTATGTAGGGAAATGTAGAAATAAAATAAATAATGATAGTAGTGATAGTGATAGTAATAATAATAGTAAAGATAACAATAATTGTAATAGAAATAGTAATATTAATGGCGACGTGCATGTCAAACATGCGCAGGATAATGACAATACTAACAATAAGGAATCTAATCAGTAGTAATTCAATACAAGGAAGGAACCTCGGAAACCTTACGCAGAATTCTTAGCAATGCAGGCAGGAATAAAAGTGGCATTCAAACCCGCAAACTCAATTAGAAACAAGCTTTGTCGGTTACACGGTCAATCTTATGGAGCCAATGAAACAAAACATTTTAGCTTATCGAATACCCTGCTGGAATGATTGTCAGGTCAAATACATTGGTCAAACTAGTAGAACAGGGGCAGTCAGACTAGCCGAACATAAAAACCTAGCAAAATCTTGATTGGTTGATCCAAATGAGATAGGAAATCTAGAGAATAGTTCAGCTATAGCACTCACTACATGCAATTACACACAATACAGCTACACAATAGGATGGGATAAGATGATAGTTTTAAAATCTAATGTAACAGCAGGGTGGAGGGAGATATTGATAACAGAAGCTTTGTTTATCAAATCAACTGAGAGAGAATACGTGTAATAGGAATGATTCAACACCTATCCACCCAGATATTTCGAAAATTCTACTACCCCAACAACGGCAAATAGGAGAGAACAAAGAAAACTATAAAACTCAAGTTCCGAAGTCGTGTGATTATAACTGGCGATATGATTATGAACAGCAATAAATTGTGTTCGAAACGTCATTCAGTGAACAGTTATACTGTTTCACTGACTGTGTGATACATCTGATAAACAAACTAATATGATTTAATTGATTTTTATATTTATTTTCACCTGTTCTACTTATTCCTTTTTTATGATAGATACAAGTCATCCAACAAAAACGCTTAATAGAAATCATATAAATTCTATGATAAAGTCGTCACCTTGCAGTCAAAATGATATCTTAGACAAATGTGAATGGGGGACATGTTTAAATCTTGGCGGAGATTTATACAAATGTGATTGTCTATCAAATTATCAATACAGTCAAACAGAAGGATGTATCCCAAAGTCTCAAACAGGTAATACTTATAACTAAGGCACCTGTAAATTCTTTTTATCACAGCCACTTTTAATGAGTAGTATAACAGACCACTTGAATGAATCGGCTGGTATAACGAATAAGTTTGCACACACACACAAGCACACTAGGAATACTCAGTATTACGTAACAGACCAGTGTTATTTTCCTCCCTGTGTGCTGCCGACACCAGCTACAACACATTATCAGCGATGACCAACTGTCTGACATGTCTATTCATCTAAAGGGAATGGAAAGACGGAAACTAGAAACACCCCCCTCTCGACTTATGTGAAATCCCATGTTATTCATGTGCTTTAAACTGCATCGGCCCTCTGTATTGAGTCAATTAAGACAAGCCATTTATGATCGCAGCTCCGGAACGAGTGAAATAGCCATCAGATCGAAAATTAAATCGCTTTTTTATAGTTAGTAAGCACTAGTCTTTGACATAAGTGATCCCCAACTTCTGATATCAGTCGGTAGTGTATGCTATCAGATTATGCCACTTATTTACTTAACAATAATAATAACAATCTGCTTTATTCCAAACACAGTACTTATAATACAGTTTGGAATTCTCAGCCTTTTGTCACAACAACATTGCATCTAATTTACTCAAAATGTAACTAAGAGTAACCACAGGAACTTTTCCACAATTACAGTAATAATGATATTAATAACAGTAGGTTTGTTTCAAACGATACTTTTCCATACTGTATGGAAATCTCACCAAGTTACAGAATATTGAATCTGATGTTCTCTGGACACATCATGGTGAAGGGGAAAACAATAAAATAATAACCGTTATAGAGGTTAAATGGTGTTCACACTAATGAGAAAATAAACAAAACAAAGCGAGGGGACTATAAATATAAGAATAATAATAACAGCAGTTAAGCGTGGTGGAATAAGGATGGAGAAAATTGTTTGTCTATTGGTGGAAAGAAGGTTAGTTAGCTCGTGCCTGATACTATTTTCATCACATAAAATACGTGCCAAATATGTGTGCGTCGGTAGCACAGTGGTTAGGACTCTCGCCGATCATGCATATGGTCCGGGGTTCGATCCCCTGCCGACGCACACCTGATATCTATGGTCGGCCTGCTAAATTTGGGCTACCGATATCCATGCTGAAAATTCCATACCTGTACCAAAAAATACGGTGTGGAATCAAGCTGTAATCAAAAAAAATAAATAAATAAAATATATTGGGATGTTTATACTTAGATGTAAGCGAATAAAGTCTTCTGAAATGACTTCTTGTTCTACCTGAGGAGGAGACACAAGGTGAAATCTGTGGGTAAAGTGGATGCTTACAGTCTGACAAAATCCCATTGGTAAGTTTCTCGCATGAAATTAAGTGTCTATCATCAATGACAACGTTAACGATATGGCCCAATGGGATACCATCACTCGTCCTACTGACAATTTCCAGAGTTCCACGAAGTATGACATAGTCTTTTTTAAGCAATCCAGCAAAGAATAAGGGTGAACAGTAATGAAGAATAGGTAAGATGCAAGAGTTGACAAACTGTAAGATGAGGAAGGGTTGAGTTATGCTTGAGTTCCTTAACCTCTTAATGTAAAATGTAAGATGGTATATTTTACTAGAAATCGCTAAGATGTGAGAAGACCAGGATAGATCAGAAAAAAGAATTAATCCGAGATACTTAACTTCAGAATTGATTTCTATATCACTATCATCAATTTTACAATTGTCGTGGGAATTAACAGCTTCATTTAACTTCCTCTTAAATCGGAAACTGAAATTAACAGTTTGACATTTGGAAGGATTTAGTTTAAAACCATTAGACAAAGATCATTTTCTGACTCCTGATAGAAAGCTGTTCATCTTATTACAATCTAGCTGAGTGTTAACAGACACCAAAACAGTTAGATCGTCCGCATACTTAACAGAGTTCATTTCATCAACGTGAGGCGAGTTGTGCAAGAATAAAAAAACAGAAAAGGTGGAAGAACAGCGAATTTAGATATGCCAGCCTCAGTAAGCAATAAAGCGGACAACTTCACCCGACAAGTAGTGTAGTGCTTTTTTCCTGTCATTTATGGTACCAGCCAGAACACACACTGGAATATGAGTAACTGTTTGTTCCTAACTGGAAAGTGAACTGTATAATCTGCGAATAACGAATCTGATTCTATTTGACTCCCTATCCGTTTTCACTAACTTTGAGTAATCGACAAGAGTACTAGTATATCTAAACCCTATAGTTCAGTTGAAAACACTGTTTCATACACAGGTCTCCTTTCATATATTTGAACAAGGCAGTAAAAGCGACAACGAAACCGATGGAGTAGGGTGGAACTGAATCCTCTTATTTCATCAGCATCTTGTCAGTAGTATAAGGCGTCATACATTTATGTTAAAATTCTTCAGTTCCATTTGTGATACCAAACATAACGCACACCGCTGTCTGATGAGGCTTCACCTCTCCAAAGTTTGTAAATTGTAAATCGTGAATGAATTTATGAATTACTAATTTGATTTAAGCTACTTCATTTTCCACATCTTCAGCAGATAAATTTTCAAGAATTGATGTGCAGGGATTCTATTTATTTCACATTAAACCACGGATTGATGCCAGTTAGAGAACCACTGAAAACCAGTAGGTAATACTGGACAGCCATTTCGTCCTAGGTTGGGACTCATCGGCAGTAGGCATCCACTGGGGTTCAAACCCAGGACTTTCCAGTTACAAGACAAGCTCGTAGACCATCCAGTCACTGGGACGCAATTCAGTGGGTGCGTACTACTGATGTTTCCCAAAACTAGGATGAAACAGCTATCCAATACTACCTGCTGGTTTTCAATGGTTCTCTAACTGATATCAGTCCGTCGTCTAACTTGAAATAAAGCGGATAAACTCACCAGGAAGAAATTTACACCGTTAATTTCGACTACTTGTTAGTAGTTCATTATTGAACATAAAAATAATTTCTCAAGTAAAAAACAAAACTGTGTACATATTTTGAAGTGGTTCATCTACTGAATAACACAATAAAACGCCATTCATACTGTGAAACTGCTAGGTGATTACTGAGCTTCAGTGATCATATCATGGCCTTAGGGCTGGTAATGCAACCAGCAAGAATAGCAGTGACATCAGCCTATCACACTAAATAACTTACTCTAATCCTTAATCACGCCAAGAGCAGTACTATTGCTACCCAGAAATACGAATAGAAAGTGGACTATTGATAAACGATCTATAGTGCCTGAATAACAGTTAACAAAGTTGATGGCAAAACAAGACAGCATCGATTGTTCCTTAGGAAGTAAACGATGTTATACGTCTACGCTTTAGTGTAAGAGGAAATGGAGATGGATTGGGTAAATGTTTATGAGGCCGTTGAATGACACAGAGCGCACTGTAGGCCATCACTGGAGTGGAATATAAATGAGGAGCGACGAGTGGGTCGTCGGTGCGAAGGTGATATGGAGGAGATTGTGTGAATTGGAGGAGATGAGATGAGAGATTATAGGCAGTCGTGTACACAGCTGCAGAGGACAGCAGAAAATAGAAGAAAGTGGAGATGTGTGGCTGAAGACCTATGTTCCACTCAGAACCCAAGAGAATAATAGTATAATAATACACTTTTACGTTGGTAATGACTAAATTCTGTCAGTGAAGTCTGAAATGTGGTTACCAAGTTAGATGAGTGGTCATCGTGATGCACTCTGGAGTGATTTTAAAAAAGCGGGGGAAAACGCTAGGAACATGTCAACCTAGGTTTTGTGCTTGTTTGCACTCGCTAGTAAGAGTTATCTGCCACGTTTCAGGAATTATTGTTCAAGAATTCTTGGTGATTGCTTCCAATCATCTAGTGTCAACTCCAATACACCACCACCAAAATTATCGAACACCAGCACCCAGAACTAAAGACATCACACTGGTTACTCCCTACTCACAACAACACGAGGTGACACGGATTTGAACCACGAAAGGAACCTCATCAGTTCCTTCGAGATTGTAGATACGGCTTGCTAGATGAGTGCTTACAAGCATGAGACCTAAGTTCAGGCCTTCCTGACGGTTGCCTTTAACCCTAAACAATGAAATCATTGATTTGTTAAAAATCTAGTGAAATTTCAGTGTTAAGAAAAAAAATTGAGCCAAACAGAAATTGTTTTCCCACTAACAATAACGCCAGTAATAATACACATAAAAATCTATCAATATCTGTTGATTTTCTCAATAAATGATCTGTTGCCTGACCCTTGTCTTCCGTCGTTACGAGGTGCGGACCTTTTTTTATTTCATCGCGTTCCAAGTGGAACAGTACTGTTTATTTTTACATGGTGGGGTTGCTAGCCTCATGCCTAACCTCCAGTCTTTACCGATCTTATTACTGACTTAGAGAGGTAAGGGAGTGGGTCTGTTGCCGGGGATCGGACTCCATGCCGCATGATTGGTGGTTGGTTAATGCCACCGATACATAAGTTTAGACTAAGTTTACGCAATATGAAAAACGCTCAGAAAACAAAATGGACGTTGCTGAAAGAGCATGGTGACAAGTATCAAAATAAAAATTATGTAGTAGGTGAAAACAGAGAACAAAAAGTAAGTTTTTAAAAAATGATGTTTCTAAATATCATACGTAAAATGCACAAAATGGTATCAATAACACATTATTGATAACAGCTGAGCTTAGAATTATACCAAAGGCAGAAGAAGGGAAGCGTGAAATTTCTTCTATGTTTTTGATTGGACACTAGTCAGTAACCAGTTTAATGTGTGTGTATTTCTAGTCCTTTGCCTGGTGCAAACTGAATTCTATCAGTCAAGTTTGCAGTGTGTGTGTGTCGGTGGCACAGTGGTCAGGACTCTCGCCGGCCATTCACGTGGTCCGGGGTTGGATACCCTGCCGACGCACATCTGATATCTACGGTCGGCCTGCAAAATTTGGGCTACCAATATCACATGCTGAAAATTCCGTACCTGTACCAAAAATACTGTGTGGAATCAAGCTGCAATCAAATCAAATCATGCCGCTGGGTGGCTCGCCATCACGGTGAATTTTGAATTGTTGGTATTAGATGGTTAGAGGCAATCGGTCACAGGAAGCCTTACCTGGACTTACGTTTCGGGCTAGTTGGCACTCAGCGGTCAGCCAGCAAGGAGTATCTGCAACCACATTGAAGGAACTCATATCTTCGAACCCACGTCATCCAGTGCTTCAGTCAGAGACGTTACCACAGGCTTGCGATTGACCTCCTGTAGGAGTGTATTGAATATTTTCGGTTAGGCCGTCTAATACCAACAATTCACAGTGCACCGTAATGGTGAGTCACCTAGTGGAATGGTGGCCACATTGCAAACTTGACCGATAGAATTCACTCCGCACCAAATACAGGACTAGACACATTCTTCTAGTTAATGACTAGTGTCCATTCGAAAATATTCAATTCACTCAGTCCTACAGGAGGTCAGTTGCGAGGCCAAATAGCTCAGTGGAAACACCCCTGACTGAAACACTGAATGACGCCTGTTCGAATCTCAGAAGGGACATGAGTTCCTTCAATGTGGTTGCAGATACGCCTGCCTTGCTGACTGCTGAGTGCCAACTAGCATGAAACCTAGGCCAAGCCAGGCTTCCTTCCGATTGTCTCCAACCATCTAATACCAACAAATTTCTTCTGTGTATATAAATCAGCGCTTTCCATCCGAATCCCTACGGCTTCATCAATAATGCATAATTTACGGAAACATACCATTTTTGGAAGGCCTTTTTAGACTTTATAGATAACATTGAATGAATTTTCCTAATAAACTGAGTGGCCAGTGTTGAATATACGTTCAGCTATACCACTGCTTATTGATGCATTAAGACATTTCTGTAGCCAAATAGGATAAAGTTCCTTGACTGTTTTAGATAAAACAAGCATTGAATGACCTAAATATCTCACTTCACAGGAGCAAGTGCATTGGTAGGTACACAAATACGTGATCAGGCACGATGGTTTATCTTCAGAGTAATTCGAAAATAATGGGTGGTAAGAGAATACTAATCGTAATGTAGCAGCAAAGAATGTTCTTTCCAGAGCATTTACTATTCTCTTCCTTAGACTTTCGGTACACAACCATAACGTTACCCCAGAAACTGAAATTAAACGGTGAGGTCTTAAGTAGGATTTACAAAGATGCCATAAACAGGATCCATTTACTCAGCTGGAAAAAAATCTTTTTCACGATACCATTTTGTTTATATTATCGTTTTAGATAAACCGACAACGGAAACCAGTGTATCACCCCCAAAATGATTAGAAGGCCTCAAAAAAGAAAATATATGTAGAACTTCTTTTCTTCAGTAACAAATGAAATGTAAACATATACATGTGAAAAATATCTAAGAATAAATGTACAACGTCAAAAGAATAGTAATAATAATAATAATAATACAAATGACAAAATAGTTATTTTCAATTCATTTTCCCGCCAAAACTTAACAGATATACACTTAAACACCGCATTATTCTTATTTTAAATTTCTTCTTCTCCTTGGCACCTTCTGTTAAGATTAATGCTTTATTTTATCGCTATGGTGATTCATGACAATAATGTGTCAGTCATCTGTGAATTTCAAATATTCAATGGTTACTTTCCTGTTTTAAACGGGGCGGCATGTTTAATACTTCATTTTAATGCTTTCATCTCTACTCAAACCTTTCACAGTGTATCTTTTCACCATGTAAAGTTTAATAAAAAACAATAAACTCACAAAGAAATAGTGCAATTCTTATCAATTAAGAAATAACAAAAAAATTGTTTTAATTCATCAAAATTTAAACCATTGAACATTGAAAACTGTTTCACCTCCATTCAAATTCATTACGCTTCATTAAAATACTAAAACTTTTAGTATTTATTATAAATATTTAATAAAAATTTTATTATTTATTTATAATGATAATATTTATTTATTGATTTGATTATTTATTTTCCAAAAACAGAAATGAATGAATAAAGACAGTTAAAAAGTCATTCAATGACCATTCAACATGTATATCATTTTGAATTTTCATACATTTTTTTCATTTTCTTGCTGTTATTATTATTATTATCATTATTAATTTGAAGGCATCAATAAAATAAAAGAAATTAGTCTGAATTATGTTAATATCATTGTAAAGGAGTTTTTCATTGCCACACTTCATGAGGTGAGGGCTTACGGCGAAGTGACAACTAGTGGTGTTCGTCAGGGATGCCCATTATCCCCATTTCTATTTAATTTCATCATAGATGTACTAATGGATTTAACCCTAACTCACTTCATGGACTCAGGGATTGACTCGCTACCACCAGGGAATAATCTCGTCGACTTAGAATATGCAGATGATTTGGTCCTTCTATGCGAGGACGCTGACAAAATGCAGAGTCTTCTGAACACCTTGAGCTGCAATCTTTGTATGTTTGGCATGCGATTCGCCCCTGTAAAATGTAAGATGATGTTGCAGGACTGGACTACACCGACTCCTAGATTAGAAATAGGGAGTGAAGTGGTAGAGCACGTTGACCGCTTCACTTATTTGGGAAGTTGCATCAGCCAGTGTCAACAGGTTGATCTCTGACGAAATCTCAGTATGGAAGTTTCGCATGTGCCAGTTAACGTCGTCTCTGGGGTAGACGTGATATCCGGCCAAAGGCGTGTGTACTGCTCAGCAGTCCACTCCGTCCTCCTTTATGGCTGTGAGACCTGGCCATTGAGAGTGGAAGACATGAAAAGATTAGCTGTCTTTGATCATAGGTGCCTGCGTTCTATCTCCCGTGTGAAATGGTATAATAAGGTGAGTAATATCGAGTTTAGGCTTTCGTCGAGTGCTAGGTAAGGAGGGAAAATCAATCGACGAGGCTGTGAAACTACATCGACTGAGATAGTTAGGACATGTGTTACACATGCCTAGTCATCGCCTGCCTTCCTCTACGGGCAGTGTTAGCTGACATAGGGTCAGGCTGGAAAAGAGCCAGCTAGTGGCGGTCAAACCAAAACATGGCATCATTAGTCAATGAAATCCACAACAGTTAGTTTAAGCCAGCCAGCAACGTAGGAGGGTGTAGACGTCCTGACTAGCTGGTTGGGATCCTCGGGACGGCAAACACCAATGAAGGCTGGAGACAATCGGTGTGTGATATGGCTCAAAATCGTCCTCGATGATGGCCAGCGCAGATACATCCACTCCTTGTGACTTATGATTTCCAATGAAACTATATTGTTCCTCGTTATTACTATTCCGTTGTCTCACACCTCTGTCTACTGTCTCTATTTTGCATTTCTTCTCTTGATTTGTGTGCTACAAGGAGTGGAGTGTGGCGACTTGAACTGCTGCACATCGGTGCAAAGTAATATGTCGAAAACAGACAGACAGACAGACACTTCATGAATGCATCGTGAGCAGAAAATGAGAAGAAGGCTAGAGAATAAAAACTGAAGACACAGTGCGCGGAAAGATATGTAGGCATATAATTAAGATGAAGTTAATTACTTAGATACTGGCTATCAGCAGAATCCAGGACGTGAGTATCGCCCAGAAGTCAACATACCACAATGTAACTGATGAATTTGGTTAAACACATTATTGTTATTATTTCCTGAAGTTCTGAGGGTGGAACATAGGGCTTCAACAACACATCTCTATTTTATCCCATTTTCTGTAGTTGCCTTCGGCTGGCACCATGACTGACCATAATCTCTTACCTCCTCCATGTCACCATCGGACGGCTAACTTGTACTTGCCCATTCAGGTTCCCCTCGAGGATCTGCTAGGCGTGTAGTGTCACTCAACAGTCTCTGCTCTGTTTGTTCGGAACATCTCCATTTTCTTCGCAAACGAAATCGATGATTTACAGATTAGTCAGCGATTTGCAGTGTGCACAGTTTGAGGGATGAAATTCTGTTTGATGCTCGACCGATAGCTGCTACCTTGACGTGGTGGTCTGTCTTCAATATCGAGATGACCCAACAAGCTACACTAGCTGTGACTATTGTTCCTGTAGGATAGCGATTAGACTAAAACCATCTACCGACATAGTGTAAGAATATTTGTTTTTTACACTATACTGGAGGTCTGTGGGCGAAATCGTACTTCTGAGGAACAGGGATTTAACAGCAGTAAGGTGTTTCCCTCAGACGACCAGCATGCCAGTCAGCTATGCTGCCTCTCCACTCTGGAGAGAGGGGGTTAGAAAAGGTCAACCCCAACAATTTTACATCCTGACTTATCCTACATTGGTCCGTAACCGGTGGTAAGTTTACTAATACGGAATCAATCCAAGAAACCAGTTCATTCAGGCTGTGTATGACCGGCTTCGAGCAGTTGTCCCCTGGGCTCTGCGATCACGCAACACTAACCATCTTTCGGTTTCAGGTACATGAGGAATCAATCAACTTCCAAAGTGTGGGCAGCCGGGAAGTAATAACCGCCCACACACATCCAAAAGCACATGAAGCCTTCCTGAGCATCATTCTCCTTTACCCACGTCACGCTCAGCATCTTACTTTCCTACTACAGTCAGTACTATTCTGCAGGCTGGTGAGTCATCTTCGCTTCACTCTGCAACCATAAACAGCGATGAGAGCCATAGAAACAACTAGAACCATGGGTGTATGTTGTGTTTTGGAGACTCACTGTGAGTGAGACATGGCCACTCCGAGTGGAAGACATGAAAAGGTTAGCTGTATCTGATCATAGATGTCTGCGTTCTATCTCCCATGTTAGGTGGTATAATGCAGTGAGTAATATGGAGGTTAGGCATTGGTCGGGTGCTAGGTAAGGAGGGAAATTTAAATAAAGCAAGAACAACAGTGGTTTGTGCAGAATAATATGGTACCATCATTTATTTCGCCTGCTTCTCATCAGCTGCTTACAGCCTAAATAAATCGTGAGGTTTAAGTACAGAAAAGTTTTAACATACTTGCAAATTTTACATGTTGTCAGTTGACAGAAAGTTCCACAATTAGTGTCAACTAACAACATGTAAAATTTGCAAGTATGTTAAAACCTTTCTGTACGTAAACCTCACGATTTATTTAGGCTGTAAGCAGCTGACGAGAAGCAGACGAAATAAATGATGGTACCATATTATTCTGCACAAACCACTGTTGTTCTTGCTTTATTCAAATTCATCAAGGGGAATAGATGTATAATGAGGGAAAATCAATAGACGAGGCTGTGAAATTACATCGATTGAGATGGTTAGGAAATGTGTTACACATGCATGCCTAACCACTGACTTCCTCGACGGGAAATGTTAGCTGACATAAGATCAATCAGGTTGAGAAAGAGTTAGCTAGTGGTGGTCAAACCAGAACATGGCTTCATCAGTCAATCAAATCCATAACAGTTAGTTTAAGCCAGCCAACCATGTAGGAAGGTGTAGACTTCTTGATTAGCTAGGTGGGATCCTCGGGATGGTAAGAACCAATGAAGGCTGCAGACAACAGGTAGGTGATATGGCTCAAAATCTTCGTTCTCACTGATGGCGTAGATACATTCAATCTATGTATCTTATCATGTCCAATAAAACTCTATTGTTCTTCCACATTACTGTTCTTTTTCCTTCACTCAAACTTTTGTTTATTAACTCTCTTTTGATGAATCTCTTTTTACTCCCTTCTGTTGCTTTATGTGCTAAAAGGAGGGAGTGTGGAGACTCGAACTGTTACATATCCGTGCAAAGTTCTATGTTGAAACCAGTCAGTCGATCTGTTACACACCCATGACCCTACTGATAGGGAGTGAAACCAAGACCTTCAAGTTAAAAGGCGACCGTTTTGACCATTCAGCGCCACTGGGATGAAAACCAACATCCTATCAATTCTTACTTCTCCCAGCAATACTTCCTAGTCAGTTAATTAACCTTGAGATCAATAAAGTCCCTATAAACCAACACTTGAAAAGAACTTCCCCTCCCCACCCCGAAAAAAAGAATGAAAAAGAACATTTTATTTGCTTAAATGTTTTATACATTTAAAGTTTCATTTGACACCGGTCAACACGATTGACCACTTCAACTTGTAGTAGCGTCTTGCATGTATAACATTTCCATAGAACGACTCAATGCCTCATCGGTCAAGTGAACCACTCTAATTTTCCCCATAATTTCAGCTAAATATATAGCTAAAGTATGCTCACACTACAAAAATAAACAAGATACACATATATATGCATACATATATTTCAAATTACCCATAACTCATAAACTGGAGCAATATACTTTTGTACTGTATTAAAACAACGACAATAACGTGTATAATTCGAACAGTAATTTAACCCGCCTGAATTTGATTCGACCTTGAGAAAGGGATAAAACAAATTATTGTGTTAAAACAAAAAGAAACAGATTACTCGAAATACTTGATGTTGTGATTTTGATCTTTCAAGAGTGATTGAACCATTTTCAACAATCGCCAGTGCTTTCATAATTAAATCACCAAATGTATTGTACAATCTAATTTTTTTAAAACATCAATTTTACATAGATGTATATAATAAAAATGAAAACATACAATACGAGTTCTTCATCAGATAAATTACTACCATTGCCAGTTGCTAACAATTTTTGTTTTAATTCACACGTTAAATCACGAGGCGCGAAAATCACGCTCATTTAAAATAGGGCACTTTTTCAATCCTAGAATTAAAAGAAAAGAAAAATATTAAAATGACTGTAAGTAAAACAATGCAATGACTAAAAAAACATACATATGTGAGAATAGTCCACAAAATGATTATTTAAATGTGAATAGAAAGTATAGATGAATATTAGTCAATTTTGATGAGCAATTAGACGGGATGATGCGACAGACAGCAGCAGGCAGAGGGTAAACAGGCATAAAATGGATCCACACAAAAACACTTGGGGGATCTGGATTTTGTCGATGATATATGTTTGGTTTCCCACAAACTGGAAGATATGAAAATGAAAAGCAACAAATTGGCAGAAGAAGCATCCAGAGAAGATAGGACTTCAGGTGAAAATAAAATAAAACAGAGATGATGAAGATTCCCGGCCAACAGCAACAGCGACAATAACAACAAAAGACAACAGTCAGCATAAATGGGAGAAATCTGAAAGAAGCAACCTCCTTCACCTACCTACCTATCTAACTACCTGGGAAGCATAATTTCAACTACAGGCTGAACTGACGAAGATATCAAAGCAGCGAGGATCGGTTAAGCAGGGCAAGCCTTCATTACTCTCACGTCTGTGTGGAGGTCAGCAGCACTCAGTATGAAAAAAAGGGTTCGGATTTCCAACTTTATTGGGAAGTCAGTGCTACTTACTATACGGATCAGAGACTTGGCGCCACATCACGAAGGACACTTCGAACAAACTACAAACCCTCATCAACAGCTCTCCTCACTCAATACTACTCTAGATCATATGGCGGGCCAGAAAAGATGAGAAACAGGGAGGTATCTCTGGCAATGAACGAACCGACCGAGCAGGAAGCAGCTGTACAACAAATATGCAGGAAGAAATGGAGATGGATTGGCCATACTATGAGGAAACCATCAAGTGACATCACTAGACAAGCCATTGCTCGAGTGGAACCCGAAAGGGAAGTGGCGAGTTGGTCGTCCAAGGGTGACATGGAGGAGGTCGTGCGAAGATGAGATGAAAGCATGTGGACAGACATGGAGCCAGGTGAAACTGCTGGCAGAGAACCGAACGCAATGGAGACATGCGACTGAAGCCCGATGTTTCTCTAGAAACAACAAGAGATAATGGTAACAATTAACTAAAAACTAGCCAGCAGTACTTACTACCTACGTCGGTAGTGAGATTTGCAGAGATCTGACGTTAGCCCACGAACTGAAATCACATCAGGTACAGAATTGTTGACAACCATGGAATCCTGAACAACTATTTCATCCTAGTTTGAGACTCTTCAATAGTACACATTAATGATCCCTCCGGGGATAAATCTCAGGAATTTAGATTACTAAGCAAGAATCCACTGGTGCAGATATATCAGTGGGTCGATCAACATCTGTCCTACCCTTGTGGAATTAAATTGCGCAATGGTCGCACATGGAAACGTATACGTGAATAGCAAAGGAAATTCTGCGTAATAATTCAGAAAGTCGTCCCAGCATTATAAAAAGACATCTCACTCAACAGATTAACAAAACAACAACAGTGATTCAACAGCTAAAGAAGATAAAACCAAATATTAGACAAAGGAAACACCAAAAATGCTAGAGAATTTTTAGAAGTCTGGTACTCTAGTGAATCGTCAATCTGTAGACGCATCGAGATAGACAAGATTTACCAATCGATAAGAAGGAAATCTCACACACACACGAAGGGTCAGACTTCAAGTCAGGGAAACAATCAGTGCCGATATAAGTAGCCCAAAGGGTGAGAAAACACACAAAACAGCCAATCACATCCAAGGTCACCAGCAGAGATGACTTATAAACCCGTGGAGAAATTTACAAGCTCACTTCAAATTGAAGTATGCGCTGAGGATCTGGCTTAGTAGGGCGACGAAAGCTAGGCAAATAAACCATCCAGAGCAGAGAAAACAACCACATCAAAAAAAACACTATTACTCTAATTATTATCAAACAAACAAACTCATTTCTTTGCTTCAAGTGTGATAACCAGCTGACATCATTTAGAGAACCACTGAAGAAAACCAGAGAGTACTGAACGGCTGTTTCGTCCTAGTTTGGGACTCGTCGGTAATACGCACCCAGTCACGCCTCAAAAGCTCAAGGTATGTTTTCATTCCTTTGAATTCTGAGTGTAGCATGGGGGACTTTGAATTCTTAGTATTAGTGGTGCTATTTTTAACAGGATGAGGTTACCAACCTCCACCCCGCCCCTCTTTCCTCGGTTTGCTGTCTGGTAGATGAGGTTTGAAACTGAGTCGGCTGAGAATGGACCCTAGACGACTTCAGTGGTTGGAAAACATTCTGACAATGAACCGGCGATGCACATCACTATCGAATCACTTCACACCGATAAGGATACACCTTGAAGTCACCACCACCACACTCATGAGATAATATCACCTTCTCACATGAATGTATCCAAGTAAAATTAAGCTTAAACAAAAGTCATAATAACGAGCTCATAAACAATTTGAGAACAAATTTAATTTTGCTCTTTATGATCAGAAATTTAGATTTCCTAATGAATTCAAATTCTGTCTGTCTGGATTCAACATAGAACTTGTCACCGAAGTGCAGCAGTTCGAGTTGCCACGTTCCAAATAGCACACAAAGGTAGACAGGAAAATGAGTGAAGAGAATCAATGGAGTTTTGATAAGTATAAGAGTGAAACAGAATGAGTAATGGTAGAAAGGAATATGAAAGATTACAGAGACTGAATACATCTGCGTAAGCCATTGACAACGATTTTGAGTCATGTCACCTATTGTCTCAAGCCATTGATTCTTAGATTCCCGAGGGCCCCAACCCGGAAGTCTGCATCTCCCTACCTGACTCAGTTTAACTGTCAGGGATTTCATGGATTGATGAGGCCATGTTTTTGTTTGACCACCACTTACTCTTTTCCAACCTGCACCTATATCAGATAGCTAGTAATGTCCGTCGGGGTGGGGGAGGCGATGGTTAGGTATGCGCAGCACGTGACCTAGCCATCTCAATCTATGTAACTTTTTAGCCTCTTCGATTGATTTTCCCTCTTTGCCCAACACCCTACGCCTAACGTCAACATTACTTACCTTATTATGCCACCTAGCGCGAGAAAGAGATCGTAAACATCTGTGGTCAAAAACAGACAACCTTTTCATGTCTTCAACTCGTATTGGCCATGTTTCAGATCCATAGAGGAGAAGGACGGAGCGAACTGCTGAGCAGTACACACGTCCCTTGGTTGATAGCCGGATGTCACGCCTATGCCAGAGATGGTGTAAGCTAGCGAAAGCAGCCAAAGTTGTTTGGATCCGTGCTGAGATTTGGTCACCAATCAATCCGTTGGTGCTGATACAACTTCCCAAATAGGTGAAGTGGTCAACATGTTCTATCACTTCACTCCCTATCACTAAGCTAGGAGTTGACGTAGTCCAGTCATTCCTGTAGCAGCATCTTACATTTTACAGGGGCGAATCGCATGCCAAACATACGAAGATTGCCGCTCTGAATTCAAAGTAATCACGCCAAGAGTTTCCCTACATTCCCTACATTTCTTGGCTCCAGTTTTCCCTTAACTCTTGCACCATCTTTCAATCGATGCGTGACACATTCGAACCCTATCCCACGTATCATCCAGGTTTGGAAAGTCCTCACAAGTGATTGTCTTAAAATACATGTGGATGATTCAGGAAGGAGAGAAGCAACATACTATTTCCCTACTCTATAGTACAGCACAATATCGTCTGTAATGATTGATCGACCTTTGTTGATCTAATTCCGTGTGGATTTATAAAACAATCCTGTTGATTACTGACGTTTTTCTGTTCCGAATACCTGCTAATAAGTTTATCAAAGATAGAGTGAATTAGAATTCATACAACCTCACCATGTGTATATAATGACAACTGCACAATACGGCTTTCGTGTGTGATAATTCTGCATACATCAGTTAGTTCACCTGCTGTTGTGGAGCCAGATACCATCGGTCGTTCGACGCGTATCCTGTCCAAAGCGGTTCAAGAACACTACAACTCATGTCTACAAAAAGGTAATAGTAGTGACTGTATAAGGAATAATATGATCATCGGACATCTCGTCAACACTATGGGTCATTCCATCTCAACAAACACCTTCTCCTTCAAAGTGATCTACAAAGGGAAGAACAGTAACCTGCCAAAGGGGCAATACGCTGAAGCCTTAACCATTCAGTTGGAACAACCAGAGTTAAGCATAGAAATAAAATCATCCAACCACTTCGACTGCTATCATGGTAACAACCGTGTTGACTTCTACTGACTTCATGTTTGTGCGCTATTTGGTTTTTGTAATTTTTAGAACTCTTACATAATTCCATATTTTCTTTTGTTGCTATATACATTCTCATCACAACTCACTCATTAAACTATTCATCTTATTACGTAACTGCATTACGCTTACTCAACTTCTTTTATGTGCTGATTAACAATAATAACTATTTTCAAGTATTGGTTTTGTAGGGATTCTTTTTGATTGGTTGGAAGATTTCATCATGAGCTGACAACAGTTAAGAGACCATTGGAAAACCTGCAGGAGTACTGCCAGACAGCTGTTTCGCCCTAGTTTGGGTCTCTTCAGCATTACGCGCCCACCAGCAGAGGATTCGAACCCAGCACCTTCTGGTTACAAGGCCAGCGAGCTCGTAGACAATTAAGCCACTGGGACCCAATCCAATGGCCAGCCCATGAATTCGAACTTCTGCCAATTCACGATATAGCGCGACCACTTCCAAATGTCTTGTTTGATGAGTTATTGCCTCACCTTTCAACCTGCTACACCCTGCTGGTCACGACTTCCCATTAGAACCCGAGGTTAGCCGCCTGAATAGGGACAGTGGGTGGGCCGAGCTGCCAAAGAATCCCAAACTAGGATGAAACAGCTGTCTGGCAGTACTCCCAGCTGGTTTTCCAGTGGTTCTCTCACTGATGTCAGCTCATGATGAAATCTTCCAACCAATAAAAACTACCTTTGTTTGTTTTTTGACAACGCATCACCATTACCTTCTTACCAATCTTCACCGCCCCCCCCCCTAGTTACAATTTGATTACTCATCATACTTTTGAAATATCTTGACAATAATAACGCTAACTTATTTTTATTCTCATCGGACAAACCTAATGTATATACACAAACATATAAAAAATAAAAAGTATACATAACTGCGATTGTACAGCTAAGTGAATGAATTCGCCGGCGAAAAGAAACTCTTCGCTGAACTACGTGTTTTGTTTTCATTAATGTCTTAATGGAAATTATTCATGAATTTTGCATTTGTCAAATGAGTCAACTAACGACAAAGATTTTAAAAAAATCCCGTATGCAGATTGCTGCATTTGATGTGTGTGAGTATAGAAAGTATAAAATACCAAACTGCTTTTTCAAGAATTGCTTTGTAAGGATTAGGTTTTGATGTGGTTGCGTTCTCTGAGCTGGATAGTTCATTTGCGAAGCTTTCATCACCCTACTGGGTGACATCTTCAGCGCATACTTCAATTTGAATTGAGCTTTTAGATTTCTGCACGAGTTTATTATTTATCTCTCCTGGTGGGAACTTTGGACGTGATTGGTTGTCTTTGTGTGTGTTTTCACACCTTCTAGGTTACTTGTATTGTCACTCATTGTTTCTTTGACTGTTCTTCCCTTTGTAGATCACTTTGAAGGAGAAGGTGTTTGTTGAGATAGAATGATCCATAGTGTTGACGAGAATATTCGATGATCACATTATTCCTTATACAGCCACTACTATTACCTTTTTGTAGACATGAAGTGTAGTGTTCTTGAACCCGTTGGACAGGATACGCGTCGAACGACCGATGGTATCTGGCTCCACAACAGCAGGTGAACTAACTAATGTATGCAGAATTATCATACACGAAAGTCGTATTGTGTAGTTGTCAGTATGTATGGTGAGGTTGTATGAATTCTGAATCACTCTTGCTTTGATAAACTTATTAGCAGCATTCGGAACAGAGAAACGTCAGTAATCAACAGGATTGTTTTATAAATCCACACGGAATTAGTTCAACAAGGATCGATCAATCATTACAGACGATATTGTGCTGTACTCTAGAGTAGGGAAATAGTATGTTGTTTCTCTCCTTCCTGAATAATCCACATGCATTTTAAGACAATTACTAAAGAGGACTGTCCAAACGTAGAGGATACATGGGATGGGGTTCGAATGTGTCACGCATTGATTGAAGGATGAACTAGAGCAGTGCAATGGTGCAAGAATTAAGGGAAAACTGGAGCCAAGAAATGGAGGGAATGTAGGGAAACTCTTGGCGTGATTACTTTGAATTTATTAGGTAAATCTTAATTTCTGATCATAAGGAGCGAAATTCACTTTTGTTCTCAAATTGTTTATGAGCTCGTTAATATGACTTTTGTTTAAGCTAAATTTTACTAGGATACATTCATGTGAGAAGGTGATATTATCTCATGAGTGTAGTGCTGGTGACTTCAAATTGAGGTATGCGCTGAAGATGTCACCCAGTAGGGTGATGAAAGCTTCGCAAATGAACTATCCAGCTCAGAGAACACAACCACATCAAAATCATCCACCTGAGCTACAAATCTTCTCTATCATATCCAAAGATTAGGATTGTTTTTTTTCGAGTCTGACCACGGATTGGTATCAGCTACAGAATCATTGGGAACAAGCAAGAAGTATTGCACAGCTGTTTCATCCTAGTTTGGCAATCGTTGGCAGT
Organism: Trichobilharzia szidati; assembly: GCA_944472155.2. Taxonomy (NCBI): domain Eukaryota; kingdom Metazoa; phylum Platyhelminthes; class Trematoda; order Strigeidida; family Schistosomatidae; genus Trichobilharzia; species Trichobilharzia szidati. The sequence goes on from OX235273.1 coordinate 149,037,672, forward strand.
ACTCACTCACCCACTGGGGTTCTAACCCAGGATCTTCCAGTTACAAAGCAAGCTATCTCGTATACCATTCAGCCACCCACTGGAACCCAATTCAATTGCCAACGTATGAATTCTAACTTCTACCAATTCGTGATTTAGTGCGACCACCAACCAATGTCATCGGCCGGGAATCCATCCTCACACTTCACTGAATGGACCGCACTGGTCACGACTTCTCACTAGAACTCCAGGAAACTCTGCCCTGTAGCAATTCGGGTCCCAGTGGCTGAATGGCATATGAGCCAGCTTACCTTGTAACCAGAAGTTCCTGGTTTCGAACCCCACTGTGGTGAGTGCTTACTCCCAATGTTTCTCAAACTGCTTTTACCTAATGATAAAAAGTGCTTATCACATTTCTGCCTACTGTGTACATCCGTGACAGCATGTTGTAGGATGGACGGAGACAAAAATTCTGCCTTAACCCATCACACCCTATTCATCATCAGACATTTTAGATTCTATGCTTCTTATATGTGAAGTGCTTCTCATTTGTAAGATGTTTCTTATAAGCTTTAACATTTCGTCGAATGAATTCAACATATATTGCTGAAGTCATTCGGGTGGGACTGAGCCAATAAGCATGTAGACACACCTATAGCCGAAGACTTCTCAAACTTTTCTAGTTCCATTAGCCTTGATATAAGGACAAAACTTGGGCACTGTGGTGGTAGAGTATAACTCCACTATAAATAAAATTTTATTTTGATAAATCACACAGTCTTATGTAGCGATATTAACTGATGACGTTTAGAGCACAAACTATTACCACTCATAATCATATCAAGTCACTCACTCACACAACTTTCTTGCTTCATTTATATACATGAGTGAAATTGATGGTTAGATATTTGAATAAACATCAATATAGGATAATGTACATTCACAAATAATAATAATAGGAGTGTTATTGATCAAATACAATCAGAAGGGAAATAAGACGAGTGTTTTTATAGTCAAAATAAATAAGTAACTTGTTAGAATCTTATGATGCACGTGAATTGAATTTTAAGATTATTTATTATCCTCATCTGATTTGACTGACTGGTGGTAATAATATCTTCCATGCATATCTCTGGTATTTGCGTTGAGTCACTTCTGTTACATATGTTGGGTGTAGACTCGATAAACCAGGATCCAGTAATCAATCTCGCTCTATCTCCACCTACCTGTGTTACTTTGTAGAATTTCGACTCTGTCCCACCTACCCCATTGTGTTAATGCCTGCAGTGCAACCGCTGAATGTACATTAACCGATATTGATTTTTATTCAAATGTCTAATCGCATCAGTTTTCACTCATGTATATAAATGAAGCAAGAAAGTTGTGTGAGTGAGTGACTTGACATGATTATGAGTGGCAATAGTTTGTGCTCGAGACGTGGTCGTCAGTTAATATTACTCACTGTACAACAAACACTGTGTGACTTTATCAAAATAAAATCTTATCTATAATGGAGTTCTATTAGCCTTCTCCATGGTGAAATACAGGCTCTATAAGATGTTCATCTCTTCTAAGCAGGACTCCTGTCTCCTCCACATAACTATACTACTGATATTTTACTTAAATGCCAACTTGTCTATAGCATTAAAACGATTAGAATGAGTAATGATCAACACAGTTCAAACTGATATCCAGTCATTTATTGATTTGGAAGTACTGAAATCAATCTGAAACTTACAATATCGATATCCCTTAGTACTCTCACCTTATCCTATCGATCAGTGCATTCATCAAATGCTTTCTCATATTCTTAGAATATCAAAGTACCAAGCCTAATGGACTGATCGCTGCCTGTCTGTTTCTAACATAGAACTTTGCACCGATATGCGACAGTTCAAGTCGCTACACTCCACTCCTTCTAGCACACAAAGCAAGAGAAGGAGAACAAATGCATAATAGAGACAGTAGACAAGGATATTAGACAAAAAGAATAGTAATACCGAAGAACAATATAGTTTCATTAGAAATCATAAGTCACAAGGAGTGGTTGCATCTGCACCATCATCGAGAACGATTTTGAGCCATATCACACACCAATTGTCTCCAGCCTTCATTGGTGTTTGCCGTCCCGAGGACCCCAACCAGCTAGTCAGGACGTCTACACCCTCCTACGTTGCTGGCTGGCTTAAACTAGCTGTTGTGGATTTCATTGACTAATGATGCCATGTTTTGGTCTGACCGCCACTAGCTCTTTTCCAGCCTGACCCTATGGCAGCTAACATTGCCCGTCGAGGAAGGCGATCAAGGGCTAGGCATACGTAACACATGTCCTAACCATCTCAGTCGATGTAACTTCACAACCTCGTCGATTGATTTCCCCGCCTTACCTAGCACTTGATGAAAGCCTAAACTCGATATTACTCACCTTATTATACCACTTCACACGGGAGATAGAACGCAGGCACCTAGGATCAAAGACAGCTAATCTTTTCATGTCTTCCACTCTCAATGGCCAGGTCTCGCTCAGAGCCATAAAGGAGGACGGAGCGGACTGCTGGTCAGTACACCCGCCCTTTGGTCGATAACCAGCCAGCCGGATACCACGTCCATGCCAGAGACGGCGTAAACTGGCATATGCAAAACTAGCTCTCTGTATCCGTGCTGAGATTTAGTCAGCGATCAACTCGTTGGCACTGGCTGATGCAACTTCCCAAATAAGTGAAGCGGTCAACGTGCTCTACCACTTCACTCCCTATTTCTAAACTACGAGTCAGTGTAGTCCAGTCCAGTCCAGTCCTGTAACATTATCTTACATTTGGCGAGAGCGAGTCGCATGCCAAACATTCGTAGATTGCAGCCCAAGGTGTTCAGAAGACTCTGTTGTATTTTGTCAGCGTCCTCGCCTAGAAGGACGCTCGTCTGACATTTACACTGACTTACATGACAAATAATGTATAGGTGATACCAGATGATACTACCGTGTGTATTGCGCAACAGTACACACTCTGTCCTCCTTTATGACTGTGAGTAAGAACATGAACATTGAAAGCAGCAGCAGTATGTCTTCCACTCTACATACGTTTACATTCTATCCTCTGTGTTAAGTGGTATAATATAGTGTGAGTAATTGTTGAGGTGAGGCCTGAAGTGTTAGACGGCAATGGATAGTCAGTCAGTCGACGAGGTTGTGAAGCTACACACCAATGGAGACGATTAGGACACGTATCACACACACACACAATGCCACTACCCTTCCCAGTCAAGCAATCTTAGTCAACATAAGACTGGCATTTTAATTTGTGGATGGTGACTAATTAAATGCCCAGACATCGTCGAAACATTGGCACAAGAAGCCGACAGACATGTCAACCTGAGCACTTTGGTCCAATCAATCGACGGGAAAAAATCTAAAATTCAATTAAACATAGGATTACTTTGGAGAAGTTTACGAAGTGATCAAATCAAAAGATTACATCAATCTATGGAGGTTTTGACTGCTGTATACCTCGGATTATTGGTAATATGGCTCAAAGTCGTTTCAGTTTTGATCGTGGGCTAATATCAGTTGGAGAACCATAGAAAACCAACCAAGGAGTATTGGATAGCTTTTTCGTCGCACTTTGCGATTCATCGACAGTACACCTCTCTACTGGAACAAATACTTGGCGATGAAACTGGTTGGTGATCACGCGCTAAAGCCAAGAACTGATAGAAGTTAGAATTCATGAGCTGGTGGTTATTGAGTCAGTTCCCAGTGGCTGCATGGTCTACAAGCCAGCTTTGCTTTGTAACACGAAGATCATTGGTTCAAAACCCCTGTGGTGGATCCGTACTGCTGAAGAGTCACAAACTAGGACGAAACAGCTGTCCAGCAAAGTTCTAACACTGAAAATTCATTCTCTCATGCATTCATCAGAAACCGAGGGAGAAAAATAAACGGCATTCTTTACTAAGAATAGAATATATATGTATATTTCAATGAAAGTAAATTCTATTTACAAGTTTAACTATACAATATTGGATGGATGAGTGGATGGCGTTGTCACCACTACATATCTTCATATTCAATTCGAAGACGTTTCATCCGACTAACACGATAACTAGGATGTTTTTTCGAGGCAGCTAAATCACTGACAATCGTTGAACGACCAGGATAGGCATTCACCTTGAAAAATGTATCTTCATTTGGATTATAACGTAACGGTTCAACTTGTATGCTCAAGTTAGCCGGTAAGTCAATATTACCATCTTGTGAATCTTTTGTTATTTTATATAAGAAATCAGGTGTCTCGACTGGTGTTGAAAAGTAGTCAATTAATTCACCGATTGTATTGATTTCATGCAGATAACTGTTAGCGATATTGTGTTTGAATTCATTGATACATGCGGTAAACATCTAATAATTAATAATAATAATAATAATAATTGATTAAAAATGTTCATTAAAGTAGTTTTCAAAAGAATGCACACTGAACAAAGAATACTCTTTTCGATAAACTGGCTCTTCTTCATCAGGCTCTACAGTTATATATCCCTCCATAATAGTGAATGAATTAATTAATGTTATGAACAAAAACGTTAATGTTGTTTAAATAACATCGAATCAACAATAATATGAATGGATTACAGTCCAATAGCATCAACATAACAATAAATGTCAGTTGAATTAGGAAAGATAATATTACAAATTCACGAATTTATAGTCTCAACTGAAGGCTGGCCAGGGCAGAAGTAGTGGCTGGTTGGACTTGCTTCTTTCGAACACAGAGCACTGGTTTTTTGAGGCGAATTGCAATAGCCTCTGCTGTTTGCAGCATGCGGTGCTTCGATGTTTTTGGCAATTTATTTGGTACCCGGTAGATGATGGAGAGAAAGATTCTTCAATGCTGGCTGGCTTTGTGTCCGGTTTGCACCAGATGGTCTAATATCGAACTGTTGATGGTTTTCACTACACCTTTACTTAGCCATAGTAGGTTATGTTCTCGAGCACGAAAAATCTAGTTCAAACCGGCCACAAAGCTAGCCAGCATTGAAGAATCCTTTTATATCACCAATCGGGTACCAAATAAATTGCCAAAACCATCCAGGTGCCGTATGCTCCAAACAGCAGGGGCTATTGCAATTCGCCTCCAACAACCAGTGCTCTGTGTTCAAAAGAAGCAAGTCCAACCAGCCACTCCTACTGCCCTGACCGACCTTCAGTAGAGACTATAAATTCATAAATTTGTAATATTATCTTTCCTAATGTTTTTTTCTGACATTCAGCTTGTTTTTATGTTTATGCTATTGAGCTGTAATCTATCAATATTATTGATTCGATGTTATTTAAACAACATTAGTGTTGTTGTTAGAATTTTCAGAATGTACTATAATATTGCATCTGTCTGGCTGTCCATTTGTCTGTCTGTTTTCAACATAAAACTTTACACCAATGTACTGCAGTTCAAGTCGCCACACTCCACTCATTGTAGAACACAAAGCAAGATAAGAAAGTAGAAGAACTGCAAAATAGAGACAGTAACCAGAGGTATGAGATAAAGGAATAGTAATAACGGAGAACAATATAGTTTTATTGGAAATTATAAGTCACAAGGAGTGGATGCATCTGCGCCGGCCATTGAGAACGATTTTGAGCCATATCACCGATTGTCTTCAGCCTTCATTGGTGTTTACCGTCCCTAGGACCCCAACTAGTCAGAAAGTCTACACCTTTCTTACGTGGCCTACATGGCATTTAATTTTCCTATTACATAATATCCGTAGGAGTAATAATTAAACAGGATATTTACATCGATAATATTGTTAAATAAGATTTTTTTAAATTTTGATTACAGCTTGATTCCACAGCGTATTTTTTGGTACAAGTATGGAATTTTCAGCATGTGATATCGGTAGCCCAAATTTTGCAGGCCGACCAATTGACATCAGGTGTGCGTCGGTAGGCGCTCGAACCCCGGACCACGTGCATGGTCGGTGAGAGTCATAACCACGGTGCCACCGACGCACAAAATTAGAATTTAAGTGGAAATACTACCAACAACAATATATCAATGAAAGAAAGAATAAAGAGGGCTGTTTACTTACTGTTCCACAGTAAGTCAGCAGTGTTATGCCTATACACTTTTCTCATTTCATAAAATGCGTGGCCCGCTAAATAAGGTGTTTGTAGAGTTTTTATACTCATTCATCCGAGTATAGAGTTTTCTTCTATAGCTGCTTCTAATTCGCCTACCTGATAAGATGCAAGAGGGGAGACTTGTGTATAGTGAGGATGCTTAGAGTCCCACAAGACGACATTCGACAATTTCTCGTATGAGTTTCAGTGTCTGTCGACAACAGTATTAACAATTTGGTTTAGTAACACCTCACTCATCCTACTAACAGCTTTAAGTGCCATTCATCACAGTGTGACAAAGTGTTTCTTAAGTAGCTCACGAAAGATTACAGGGGAGCAACAGATAGTAGGTAGAATACAAAAGCTTCCTTACATAGAACGTTAGATGTGGGTTCGAATCCCAGATAGGACATGAGTTCCTTCAAGGTTGCAGAACTGGCATGAAGCTAGCAACCTCATTCCGTAAAAATAAACACTGCTACTGTGGTGAGAGCTGTCTGCTATCCAAAACTAGTAGACAGCAATTTACGTCAATGTTAACGTCCCATATCCCATATCTTGGTCATGAGAAAAACAAACAAGAACAAAGACTAACTCAACAACCAATCACAGCAGACTTAGCATGTGCAAATACGATTAGCAGATATATCACCGGACTGTCTAAGGAATGGCAACAAAGTGATGACAGAATAACCTTCAGCAGAAAAACAACCAATCAGAAGACGCTGTTTCTCTGCTAATAATAACGAATAATAATGTACATAAAAATCTATAAATATCTCTTGATTTCTTCAATAAACGATCTGTTTCCCGGCCATCGTCTTCTGTCGTTACACTACTACCGAAACTTCAAAGCTCTAGCTTGAAGCCCCCCTCCCCATGTTCCACTGGGAACGCAAAGGAATAAAATAATAAATAATAATAATAATTTTGATAAAGCCATTAACAGCATTAAATAGCGAAACATCCATAAAAGCAATAACAACAATAATCCTTCTGTTCTCCATCCACTGGAAAATACAAAAACAACTTTTCAAAAGAATGGATACTGAACAAAGAATACTCTTTTCAATAACCTTTTCTTCATCAGGCTCCACAGTTATGTATACATTATAGTGAATGGATGAATTAGTTTTATGAACAATGTTGTTTAAATAACATCAAATCAATAATACCAATGGATTACAGTTCAATAAGATCAACATAAAATAAGCTGAATGTCAGAAAAATTAAGAAAGGTAATAATACAAATTCATGAATTTATAGTCTCTACTGAAGATGGGCCAGGGCAGTAGTAGGGGCTGGCTGGACTTGCTTCTTTTGAACACAGAGCACTGGTTGTTTGAGGCGAATCGCGGTAGCCTCTGCTGTTTGGAGCATGCGGTACTTCGATGATTTTGGCGATTTATTAGGCACCCGGTAGATGATGATAGAGAAGGATTCTTCAATGCTGGCTGGCTTTGTGGCCGGTTTGCACCACGATGGTCCAATATCGAACTGTTAATGGTTTTAACTACACCTTTACTTAACCATAGTGGGAGATGTTCTCGAGCACGAAAAATCAAGTTCCTAGAGCAACGGCCAATATAACTCGCTCCACAAGCGCAGTTGAATTGGTAGATACAATTTGAAGTGGCTAGTCTAGGTACTTCCTCTTTCAGTCAAGGTAGCACCACCGGTCGTGTAGAAAATAATACGTGTTGTTCGCCAGCATTAAAAGTTCTTTGAACTGATTTTCTTAATTTCCTCTCACTTGGTACGTCGTCCTTGAATTGTAGTCGCATATAAAGTGGCTTCTTGTTTACAGATAGTGAGTAGTCTTTTTCCGCTTTCTTTGTCATGTGTTTCTTGATAAATTTTTCGGGATAGCTATTTTCCATCAAAGTATCATATACAATGCTTAATTCATCTTCAATTACTTCTCAGTATATAGCTCTAACTCTGTGGCTGATTGATTCGATGTTATTTAAACATTAATGTTGTTCATGACACTAATTCATTCATTCACTATAATGTATATATAACTGTAGAGCCTGATGATGAAGTTACCGAAAAGAGTATTCTTTGTTCAGTTAAAAACAACTTTTATAATGAATTGTTCTAGGTCGTTAAAAAAACAAAGGCATGAATCCGATGATATTGGATAGTTGGAGGCAATCGGCCGCAGGAAGCACCTTGGACCTAGTAGATTTCATGTGCTAAGTTGGCACTCACCAGTCAGCACTTGCACTGGTTACTACTGTCCAATCAAAACTGAATGTGACAAATAAAAAAACAAAATAACCAAAACGTGAACATACTTTGTATTTTTCCGCATTATCCTGAAAACGATATTCCTTCCACTGATGGCGATGATGATCGGCACTCTCATTATTATCATCCGTAGAAGACTTTAGGTTAAGCAATTTCTCGCTCAAAGCTTGAATACGTGATTCAACATCCATGGGTGGACAATAGGGGTCACGATTCATTAAAATATCATTTTTACTACAATCATAATAATAATCATGATAATTAACATATGAACAACACGGAATACACTACACACACCTTTTATCTGCTAATGACTGTAATCTGGATGTGAAACTGTAAACTTTTTGACTACTGGATTCATTCGCGGTTGTTGTTGCTGATGATGATGACGATGAAGACGCAGAAGAAGCAGCGGCAGCAGAAGCTTTCACCAATGATGATATAGGTGTTCGTAAACACTTCATGCCAGATCCATGCATATACGTGTACATATTTTTATAAAAGGCATAAAACTTCATTGAGAATGGGGTGGTTTTTCACAATAATAAAAAAAAAATTATGAAAGCAAACAAACTACTGGGGTTTTAGCACAGATGATTCTATAGTTGGTTTGTAAGGGTTAGTTTTGTTTTGACGAGTTGATCATGGATTGATATCAATAGGAGAACTATTGAAAACCAGTTTGGGGGAGTACTGAACAGCCAGCTGTTTCATCATAGTATGGGAATCATCGGCGCTACGCACCCACCCCGATGGGGTTCGAACACAGGACCTTCTAGTTTCAAGACAAGCTGGCTCGTATACTATTCAGCCACTGGGACCCGACTTCTTAATGGCCAGCCCATGAATTCTAACTTCTACCAATTCTTGATTTAGTGTGACCACCAACCGATGTCATCGGCGGGACATCCATCCTTACACTTCACTGAATGGACCCCAATGGTCACGACTTCCCACTAGAACTCCAGGAGACTCCATGCTGTAGCAAGTCACTAGCGAGCATCAGATTAATTTGCTATGGTTTGGTTTGACATCAATCCATGATCAACTCGTAAAAACAAAACTAATCCCTACAAACCAAACTATATAAAATTAATCTGATGCTCACTAGTGACTTGCTACAGGATGGAGTTTCCTGGAGTTCTAGCGGGAAGTCGTGACCAGTGAGATCCATCCAGTGAAGTATGAGGATGGATGTCCCGCCGACGACATTGGTTGGGGTCGCGCTAAATGCATTACTAATTGGTAGAAGTTAGAATTCATGAGCTGGCCATTGAGGAGTCGGGTCCCAGTGAGTGGCTGAATGGTATACGAGCCAGCTAGCTGGACTTGTAACCGGAAGGTCCTGGGTTCGAACCCCGTCGGGGTGGGTGTGTACAGTCGATGATTGTCAAACCAGGATAAAACAGCTGTCCATTACTGCTCGTTTGTTTTCAATGGTTCTCTAAATGATATCAATCCGTGATCAACTCGTAAAAACAGATGATTCTGCCAAAATCTTAAAATTTCCAAGTGTCGGAATTTGACTGGTTTCAATTTTGATTACAAGTTGATATCATTACTAGAGAAGTGTTAGAAAACCAGAAAGTACTGGACAGTTTGTTTGTTTTGCCTTAGTTTTCAATTCTTCATAAGCACACACCAGCCAGGATTAGAACTGCAGGACGTTTCAATTACAAGGTGAGCTCACCGCACCCCGTCTGGCCGCCTCCATGTGCATCTCTCAGATCACCTGCTTTTATAGTTGAGCAAGTTACATTGGCCGTAGCCAGACGACGCCGCTTTCCACACGGATACGAGAACATATTCCAGCTGCATGGTTTTACAAGGGAGAAACGAAGGGTGTGCGATGCTCTATTCCAGAACACCTGATCGACTCCTGTCACTCTGCCAACCCGAATCCACGCTAACTTGTTGACGGCGTTTTCTTCGTTACAGACTTCTAAAGACAGCGGAGACCCTGGCAATTCATGACTAAGCCAAACCTTTGTGTACAAAAGAAGTATGAACAATGCCTACTTCTGCCTTCGCCGTAGACGAATAGACATTTATTTATTTATGCATTTTGTTTATTTAGTTATTCTATGTACCTTTCCCTTATTACTACGATTATTATTATTATTACTACTCTCACTCTGAATTGTTTCCGCTTGTCCCATTTGTCATTCTAAATCCAAAATTATTTTATTTTTTTTGTATTTACAATATTGAATTCCATCTTATCAAATTTCACACCATGTTATGTGACATTTCATATTCGCTTACTAATCCTATAATTATGCACCCCCTCCAAGCAACATCTAGACATCCATCTGATGAATTATTCTGTATATGATAATAATTGTTTTGCTACTTGACATTTAAATATGATTGTAATCACAAATATTATAATTGCATTTCATACTACTATTATTATTATTTCATGTATTCACACCTTTGGTGTGATTCCTTCACCGGATATAATTTCTTAAAAGCCATATGTGTGTACAGATACGATTGTACAGCTTGATAATAAATTCGTTGTTGGAGAGAGTCTCTACCACCGCTGAATATTGTGTTCTTAATGCTACAATGGGAATTTGCAACATGTATTATAGCGCAACCGCCTACTGATACAAGCCAGTAGCCAAACACCTGTAACCAATCAAATCCCTGCGAACCAATATTTAATAATTAATCTCATGCTCGCTCACCAACGACTGGCGATGCACAGGAAGTGAACTAGAATTCTAATGAAAAGTCGTGACCTGGTGGGATCCACCAAAATCAGTTAAGGCAACAGTTACTCACTGATGATACGGGGGTGGGGAGCTGTCGGTTGCGCTTTATATATATCGCGAATTAGTAGAAGTTGGAATTCATTGGCTGCTGGCTGCATAGTTTCCTCAACTGACCTTGTAACAGGAAAATCTTGGGTTCGAAATCCGGTTGGTTCGTACTATTGAAGAATCTCCAACTGGGGAATGAACAGCTGTGTCCAATACCCCCTATGTTTCAAAAAATTTATCCGATATATAAGAGTTTTTGGCACTTCGGTGCCAAGTTCTATGTTGAATCCAGACAGACAGATATATAAGTTTGAGCTTATTTTTTCCTATGCTCTACAATTTCCATAGAAGTAGGAGTGTTTCTAGTGAGGCAAGGGGTCGCTAGCCTTAGCCTTACATTTTACATTGCCAACTTCCCCAACTAAGCATCTAACTGACTGATTGGCTGGTTTTAACATAGAAAGTTTCACAGACGTGCAGCAGTCCAATTTGCCACACTTCACGTAGCACACAAAGCAAGAGAAGAGAGTAGGAAGAGATTCAAAACAGAGATATCAGGCAAAAAGAATAGTAGTATCGAAGAACAATACAATTTTATTGGATATTATAAATTACAGGGAGTGGATACATCTGTGCCAGCCATTGAGAACGAGGATTTTGAGCCATATCACCAATTTTCTCCAGCCTTCATTGGTTTTTACCCTCCCGACGACCTCAACCACGACGTTTACACCTTCCTACGTGACTTATTATGAACATTACTCATGAGAATTATTACTATACATTCGTTGTCATTCATAATCACTTACTTAGTAATAGTGGTGTTCAATTTAGTGCTGCAATTTTACATATTACCACATACACACATACATTTTGGACTATAATCAATTAACGATCTAATTGCAAATAACTTTTGTAATTCTGATCTAAATGATTCGACGTTACTCTTTAAAAATCATCAATGTTGTCAATAACAATCATTCTTTCATTACTATGGATATATAACTGTAGCACCTGATGATGAAGTTATCGGAAAGAATATTCTTTGTCCAATAATCACTCTTTTGAAATTTCGAGTGGACATCTTTAATCACTTGAAAAGAAATAGTAATGAAGCTATTGATTATTAACATGAATAAGGAGTTTACAGCATTAGAAATGTATCGAGCTTGGGTTCACACTCCGTCAGTTGTTGGAATACCATCACAGATACTTCAGGTACACAATCACTGTGTTTCTTGATATTAGGGCTGCCTTCGATTATTTTAACAGAAGTGACCTGTCGCTCTTTCTCTCTGGAATTGTCTATTAGAGAGAGGCGTACCTGTGAAGTTTGTTATCATTGTTATCCTGAAAGCCTTATGCAGAAACGTGCCAGTGAGAGTGAGGGCATGCAACCAGCTATCACCACTGTTGCCAACTAACGGGGTAATTAGACACAGTTACCCCATGTTTGCGTCATTTTTCTTTAACACTGTCAGCGATGATATTTCCTTATCTAAGTGCAAAATGACTGTCTCTCCCGATTAATGACCAACTCATGAAATACCTCAGTAATCACAATGTATGTATTATTTAACACACTACTGCAGGAGAGAGCTGTAGCAATATAGACAATATAGTTAAATAGATGAAGACATTGACTAATGAATACTTGTTGACCAAATAAACCATATGATGAAAGGCTAAAGAAATTAGGCTTATTCACACTTAGCTTAGGGGGGATTTGATTACTGCCTACTAGATTACAAATGACCAGAATCACCCAAACAAAGGTGTTCTGCCAGTGAGGAAGTATAGGCTTCCTCGTGGAAATCCCAGAAGGATAGCTCACCAGAGGGCAAGGACACGGCTACGCTCCCACTTCTTTTCACTGCGGGTTCGCCGTCCCTGAAACTCCCTACCGGCAAATGTAGCTATGGCGCCATCTGTGGACGCCTTTAAGCGAAGGCTGGACAATCATGCAGCGACACAAGGACTGCGTCCAAATGGCCTATCCCCTTAAAACCGCATACATCACTCACGGGTAGACAACTAAGTTCGTCGTTTTACTTCTTTGCATTCTCTCCCATCTTACTCTCCTGACAACTTCAAGTACACTTATTATTATTACAAAAATAATGCTATCAAAATTTATAAAAGGGACTAACTGTTTTAAAATATATATACATATATATCAACTTCAAATTTAATCAGCTGACTGTTGTTACGTTTTCTTTATTTCTTTTTCTGTCTGTTAGTCTGAATAACATCACTAATTATATCTATCATTATTGCTATTACTATTATCTCTTTTCTTTTGACGACTATACCGGAGGACTAACTGGTGAAAGGATCAACTCCATTCACAGTAGTAACAGTCTTAACACACCTCATACTACAAACCAAATAATTAATCCCAGCACTACTCCCTGTAAAATGTGGGATGCTGCTACAGGACTGGACTACGTCAACTCCTAGCTTAGTGATAGGGAGTGAAGTAATAGAACATGTTGACCACTTCACCTACTTGGGAAGTTGTATCAGCACCAACGGACTGATTGGTGACCGAATCTCAGTACGGATCCAAAAAGCTCGGGCTGCTTTCGCCATCTCACACCATCTCTGGCGTTGGCGTGACATCCGCCTATCAACCAAGGGACGTGTGTACTGCTCAACAGTTCGCTCCGTCCTTCTCTATGGCTCTCAAACATGGCCAATACGAGTTGAAAACATGAAAAGGTTGTCTGTTTTTGATCATAGATGCCTACGATCTCTTTCTCACGTTAGGTGGCATAGTAAGGTAAGTAATGTTGACGTTAGGCGTAGTGTTGGGCAAAGAGGGAAAATCAATCGAAGAGGCTATAAAGTTACATAGATTGAGATGGCTAGGTGACGTGCTGCGCATGCCTAACCATCGCCTCCCTCGACGGGCATTACTAGCTGATATAGGTGCAGGTTGGAAAAGAGTAAGTGGTGGCCAAACAAAAACATGGCCTCATCAATCCATGAAATCCTTGACAGTTAAACTGAGTCAGGTAGGGAGATGCAGACTTCCGGGTTGGGGCCCTCGGAATTCTAAGAGTCAATGGCTGGAGACAATAGGTAGGTGATATGGCTCAAAATCGTTGTCAATGGCTTACGCAGATGTATTCAGTCTCTGTAATCTTTCATATTCCTTTCTACCATTACTCATTCTGTTTCACTCTTATACTTGTCAAAACTCTATTGATTCTCTTCAGTTATTTTCTTGTCTACCTTTGTGTGCTATTTGGAACGTGGCAACTCGAACTGCTGCACTTCGATGCCAAGTTCTATGTTGAATCCAGACAGACTACTCCTTTTGGAGTCAACCAAAGCTATGACAGTCGAGTGGCGGGACGAGCTACGCAGGAGTATACCGAAGATCAGGAACCTATACCCCACAATCAAGAGGCGAGCACAAAGAAATCAAATTGGTTTATACTAGCCCGTAAAAACGATATTGGATATTGGATATATTGGAAATTCATACCTAATACTCTCGACAGAAATGATACAATACCAATAACCAAAATATAGAAAATATTGTTACTAACAAAGAAAGAGGCAGAAAGTAATAGAATCGCAAGAACAAAGCCTGAAAGTTGTCAGTATCTTGGTATAACTATTGTCAATAAATAGTTCTCGAAACACCACCAATAAATAACACAGTATGTCTACTGGTTATATCATATAGAACTATTCTGTCACGGAATTATACTTTCCGTATGAATCGAACGTTAGTCACAGCAAATGTATCTCATACAGAGTAACATTATGGTGGAAACTACAGAGAGAAAATCAATGTTGATTTAAAAGCAAATGTAAATTTCTGATTTGCTTTAATACCCTGAAATCCACAAAAAAATGAATGAATTCTGAGGAATATTAAAGACTGCTAATTCTACTACCATGAATCCAATAAAAAGTAAGGTGGTACTTCAAAATCAAGTAAAACTCTAAAAAATTAATATTTTAATCCTAAATTATAATTCCTGATGATGAAAAACAGTCAAGGTTCATTTCTTTTCACTGCTTCAGTGTTGCAACACTTCCACCTCGAAAACCAATCGCATTCCTTCATATTCTTTCTCCATAAAAGAACGACTATGGTCCCACAAAATTACTTCCCAGTAAAACAGCATTTTCGCTATATATAGCCCACTTATCACAACTTACTGCAGTGTTCTGACACTAGCCCACTCCACACGATAAAATGCCGTCAAAAAATTGTAAGCCAAACAAATTATCGAGCTATTCAGCTCGGTAATATTTTATCTTTGATGGTCATATATCATGACCGTGAATAAAACACTGATGATAAGGTCGAACTAATGTAATTTGTATAGACACTCCCAAAAAGATTTCTTATTTCTCGGTGTCAGCGATTCTGTTATTATTCCAATGAGTGTAGTTATATCTGCAACTTACATGCGAGTAAACGTAGCGCAACATTTTGTAAAAATGCTTTTCAATATCCAATATCCTGATTACGAGCTAGTATAAACCAGTGATTTCTTTGAGCTCGCTTCTTGATTGTAAGGTAGAGGTTCCAGATCTTCGGTGAACTTATGCGTAGTAAATCCCGCCACTCGACTGCTTTAGCTCTGGTAGACTCCAAGAGGAGTGGTGCGAGGATTGGTCAAGATTGTGGTTTGTATTGTGCAGTATGTTAGGACTCAGCTGCTGCCGTGAATGGAGTTTGACCTGACACCCGTTGGTCATTCAGTATAGTCATAAAAGTAGAATAGTAATAATAATAATAATAGTAGGTTGTAGTGTAGATAATATAGGTTGAGATAAGTGAAATAATAAAGGTGAAATAATAAAGAAAGAAAGAAAAGATAGAGTAGTAGGTACAGTGGGAGAAGACAGGACGGGTCGTGGGGATTTAGCTTGTATGCTTATCCATTGACAATGTGGTTTCAAATTTTAAGAGGGTAAGCCATTGAGACACAAACCATGCATTTCTGCATGATTGTCCAGCTTCCGCTTAAAAGTCTCCACAGATGGAGCTGTAGTTACGGCCGCCGGTAAAGCGTTCCAGAGACGGTAAACTCGAAGCGAGAAGAAATGTAAACGCACTCGAGTCCTTGGTCTATGGTGTGCTAACCTTAGCGGGTTACCTCGTGGAAGCCTATAATCACTTAATGGCAGGATGCTCTTATTAGGGTGGGCCTGGTCATTTAAGATCTTATAGACGGTGATGAGGTCTCCCCTGTGACTACGGTAACTAAGTGTGAAAAGACTTAATTTCTTCAGTCTCTCCTCATATGGCAAACATTATATGTTGGAGTTCAGATATTTCGGTTGAGTGTATAGGGCTTCAAGCTTTTCCTAATCAAGAATTAATGTAAGAGTGTTCTCTAGTTGACAATTTCACTAGCTCAATAAAGCAGACAGACTTCAGTGGTCTTCTCACAAGTAGTCTCGTAATGATATTGTAAATTATAATTACAGAAGAAATATATACGAGTTTCTGGTATGAAAACCGAATTGAGGCTTTTTAGTTTTCTGAGGTTCGATTATAACTGTATATATGCAAAAATGTTAACAATTTCGAAACGAACCAAAATGTTTAGAAAGTGGTGCAAAATGTAACAATAAAACCAGAAAAATGATTATTAGAATAATAATGAGGTTGTTATTGTAAAGAGTTACAGAATAGATTTATCTCTTAACATACAGTTAATAGTATAGTAATAAGGAAGTATGGAAATGACTTGGGTAAACATTCAGTTACCTCTATTTCCATGAAAGCTGGTTGTACAAGTGGAATTGTACAAGAAGAGATGGCTGTGCCAGAGAAGAGTGCAGCAGTAGCTGCTGTTGCTGATACGGTTGAAAGGGAACGTCCGTCAGTATGTTGTTGTTGTTGCTGGGGTGTTGTTACTCGGCGTTGAGGAGTACTTGAATTGATGTTTGCTGAAGTTGGAGAGTAGAAGTTGGTTGATTGATAGGCATTCCAACAGAAGCAGTCGGCATAAACTGTGGTAAACCAGTGGCTTGAATCAACTGACTGTTAGGACCAACAGTCATGACTTTTAATGGAGCCCCTGGTGCCAGAGTGATAAACTGGGGAGTAGCATAGGAGCATGCAGCTACAGTACAAGGTTGACCACTGACAGAGACGTCAGTTGCCATCATTGTTGGTTGTTGCTGATGTTGTTGGATATAAGTTTGCTGTTGAGCTGGTTGTAACTGATGAGCTTGTGCTTGGATCTGTTGTTGTTGAGGTGATTGGGTAAACTGTTGTAATTGAACAGCTGTAGGACCGGCTTGAGTAAATGGAGTTACAGACCATTGTAAGAGTGTTTGCACACCTGTAGACAATGCTGAAGCTTGAGGACCACCTTGAGGAATTGAGGTGTTGCATAACAGCCAGCTGCTACATCTGCTTGAGTATCAGGGTGAACTGGGATAGCAGTCGCTGTGCCGCCAGGTCCGGAGGTACTTTTAGCAGAAATATCAGTAATTATACATCCAAATGTTATGAAGTTATGAAAGTTAACGCGTTGGCAAAGATGACTTATTCCACTGTGTATACTTCGAAATGATGTAGTCCATCCATCAGCTATGTCGGGTTCACCAATTTGTTGCTGCTTTATTTTGACTGAATTAGAGTATACACATATCTTAGTACCTCCTCGCGTTTATGATTGTGCCCTAACGTTGCGATTACTCGACATCCGCAACGTAATTCAAAAGGCACTTGCGAAGGAATACGATAGTGTATTATTGCAGCAATCAAGACTCAAAAATCGAGCGAGTACAAAAGTATCAATTGTTAACATGCCAGATTTAGAGTAATAAACAAATCAAAGTACAATTACACAATGAAAGTGTAGTACGATTATGAGTAATAAAACGGGTCACTACAAACTCACAACTCGAGGAAAATAAAGTCCTATGGGCACCTCTGAAACTCAGGAACTCTGCAAGATCATACAAAAGCGACTGAAGAAGGGTAAAGACAACAATGTTAGCCACTAGGAACATGAAGTCATAATCTATGATGATCCCCAGATTATTTGTGAACTCAGCTAGTGGTTCTTCAATGACGCCATAGCGCATCCTCCCAATTCTCAACATAACTTGCGAAAATAACTGCAAGTTAGGTGACATCAACTTTAATATACAAAATATAGCATCAGCTGTAAAGACATTAAAAGCTAGCTGTAGTTGTGGGATAGATGATATACCATCTGTCATATACAAAAACGGTGGCACGGATATGATAGTACTACTACTTAGAATATTCACCCACTCACTAGTGACTGAGACCTACCCTGAAACATGGAAAAACACGTATATATTACCTAAGCATAAAGGAGTAGCCAAAATTAGGGCATGCAATTATAGGCCTATCAATATAGTAACTGCCATATCAAGGATCATGGAGAAAGTAATAAAGACCAAATATAAGACTACTTTGTAAAACATAAACTCATCAACCAGTCATAACACGGATTCCTTAAGAAAAGATTTTGCGTCACCACATAGACTTTTTCAACGTAGTCACCTATAGAAGAGATAGGAGACAACTAGTAATTATCCTCTATTTCGATATAACGAAAGCCTTCGACAGAGTCCCATATAGTCTGCTAGTCAGCAGGCTATGCTCAATAGGGATACGCAACCCCCTCCACAAGTGGATAAAATCATTTCTCAGTGACAGGAATCAGACAACAAAAATTGGTGGTGTCATCCAGCGGAGTGTATTGGGCCCCCTTCTTTCCACTACATACATAAACAGTATATGTGAGTGCCTTTGTATAGGCAAACCAGTACGGTATGCAGACGACTTAAAGGTGACCTACACATGCACAAATACAGATATCGGGACAACTGTGAATTCCATACAAAAAGAACTTTTAGAGACCGAGCATATTGAAGTTCACGGATAGTACGAAGTATACTAAATCAAGATCTAATACCCACAACTTCTATACTGTTCGTTCCGCGTAGAACAAAAGCAAAGCAAAACACCAGAACTGATCGTCCAAATCACGAGATATATTTCGGGACCGAATCGGAGTGCGAGATGATTGCTTAACTGGCTAGGGAACGTGCACGACGGAGAACCAAATGGTGTGGATGCTTGACCGGGAGCCTTCAGCTAAATCAGTTGACTTAGACGGTGAGAGTCAGCATCCAATGTTCAGTGATGAATGCTGTGGCCAATAATTTTGGGGAATTATTTACCGCTAGAGATTGATAAAAATGGATAGATGGTGTGACACATGGAGACTAGAATTTAATGTAGAAAAGTGTGGCTGGCTCTGCGCAGGTTGTTCAAGCCTAGAACTCAACCAAGGCCACAAAATCTCCAGACTCAAATCTGCACTAGAACTAGGACTGAAACAATCACACAATCTATCATTTTCTGAACATATCTCGAAACAAGTATCGAAACCACGCAGGCTTATTGGTTTCCTACTCAGAAATGAATTCAGAATACTACTGCACAAAGTTTGTGTGCGCCCACTCCCAGATTACTGCTCATTCATATTCAGTAGTATACGCATAGAAGACAAACTGAAAGTAGAGGCAGTACAGAGGTACTTCAGGCTAAAAGTACTTGGAACCGAAAACGGCACAAACTACTCCACCAGATGAGAAATTCTAGGACTAGAAACACTATGCTTAAGACGAATGTGACTAAATTTGGTACTCTTCTATAAGCTTCTTAACCACATAGTGTATACCCCGACTAATTGTACTCGGTTTTCACAAGACACTGGATATAATCTTAGACACACTCAAGGTACGGCGGCTATAGAACAATGTAAAACAGCCATCAGGCAGAAGTTTTTCATGATTAGGTATGCCCAAATATGGAACAAACTACCTGAGGAAACGCGACTAGCAAGCCCACTGGTGTCTTTTGAAAAGGCACTTCATGACACACTAAGTGAGTTTGGAAGTGATACCACTGCCAGTTCCCATGTAAGAGCTTCAGAAATCATAGCCCTATTTAATGTATGAACTTAGAGACTACACTTGTTGTTTGTTTTGCCTCTATTTATAACTTCAGACAAAAAGCAACAGTCATGACAAACGCACCCAAACAAACAAGAGTCGATCGAATAATGTCTCACAGATACAAAGAGCGAAACGAAACAGGCACACGAATGAAATATGAGAAAACAAGGTCAAAACTTATCACAATATCACATGGAAAGATATAAGTTACTTGCAAATCATTTATAATCCACCAACCAGTCTACTTTTCAAAAAGAATGCGGCGATACTCTATCCATAGTGGAGTGGAATTTTATAAATCCATAAGTTCCGTTGCATGTACTCATTGGTGGTAGGAGTCAGTGAAGAAATTCATTTAAAGCATGCGCATTCTTCCCATGATCACGACGATGCTCTGCGGAATATATTAAAATCCTAGAATAATCAAACCCCACACAAAACGAAATTAACTAAATCCGCACGGCGAACAAGTCGTAGTTCACATCTGGATATTCATCCACATGTTGTTCCCACTGAGAAATCCGAATCACCACCTATGCATCGCCAATTAACCAGGATATCTAAGAAGTAGTGAAAATATACTGACAGCTGCATTTTCAATCCCACCGACTCATATAAAGTATGTGTCCGATCTATTTTAGAATACTGTCCGTTTATTCTTAGCGGACTCAGACAAAATGACAAGCTTAAGTTAGAAGGAGTGCAACGGCAATTCACCTTAAGAATTCTTGGTTTAGAAAGTGGTCTCCAATACTATAAACGTTGCGATAGACTAAGTTTAGAACCACTCTGGAAAAGACGTCTTAAGCTAAACCTGATTTTTTACTACAAGCTAACTAATCTGCTCGTGCACTCCTCCAAGCCAATAATTAAACCTACCGCTGTCATCAGTTACAATCTTAGAAATCATCACAACCTAGTTGCTATAGAGCATTGTCAGACTTACATGCGGTATAATTTCTTCTTAAATAAGTTTTCAGTCATTTGGAATAGACTACCAGCTGATGTGCGCGATGCAAACACACTCGCAGTGTTCATCTCCTCAGTCACCAGACTGCTCAAAGATGACAGTGCACTTCTGAGTCTGAATCCTACATCCACTTTTTCGTCCAACATAGATATTTTAAGTTCATTAAACGTGTAGTTACAACAAACTACAATTATAAATTTTTATATTATTGGAAGTACATGATAGACATTTTTACACAGGACAATAATATTAGCTCACACAATATAAAAGTTAGCATCACGGGAATACTTAGTTAGTGCACCAAAATAACTATAATTACTAAACAGAATATAAATGTATATATACATATTAATCACTCCCTAAGTACTCCACTCGCTTTTTTTGCGTTGTTGTTGTTTGTCTTCTTTTGTCTCTCACCATTTCAGCTTCCATTTGACTTTTTGAATGAGAATGAAGAATGTAGATATTTGCCCATTTACAATGACAAATGATCTGCAAACATTATTGATCCCATATCTTGCAATTCCCTCGTGAATTGCGCATTGCCTTCACCAACGACGCAACCTGGATTACAGTTGTGAAATATATCTTTATACCAATAAAAAAGTATTGATTTATAATACTTCACGATTGTAACTTACAACATAACTGATTGTACCTGCAAAAATAGCTTGCATTTTTTGAAAACACCCGTTTATAAGAAAATATAGACTGTCATTATTATTAGTCTACATTGAGTACTATTCACTTGTGATGTTACGAAGAAAATGCTGACAAAAGTATACAAGTGTATTACTTATTTTAAATTATTATCAAATGTGGATATAAATCAAGAATAAGACTCGATGCCGTACACACCAAAGTTATATGGAAGAATTACTTCAAGCTTTATTTTTTCCCAAGTATTTGTAATCCATCCAAAACATACTTGGGTTTTTTTGTTAATGCGCAGACAATATTTCTATATTTCTTGATGTGCTCCATTGAATGACTAGTTATCATATTTTTCCCATAGACAAAATGACTGCAACCTTATAATTTTACCATGAACCAAATTTATGTAATTTAAACAATACTTATCCATGCCTGTACAATTGGTGTGTCCTACACAGGTAGGAAAAAATGTATTTTATTAAATTACTATTATTAAATATGCTTACTAATCGTATATGTAATTTATCATATTGATGATGCCTGTAAACTGGCGTCCCTCATGTAAAAAATGAGAATATACTATTATTATTATCTGATGATAATATTCTGTTCCTGCAAGCTTCATTCGACATTTTGTATGGAAGGGTTTGCAACCATTCTGGTTCCTGACCGAAATAAACTATGAAATCCACCGGTTGCTGGCTATGGTGTTTCATTAATACTTCACATGTTTAACTGGAAAATAACTGCTGTGGTGAGCCTCTCGCAGATATTGTCGTTGAAAACAATTTCAATAGTTGGTTTGTAAGGATTAAATTGATTTCTTACGAGTTGATCATGGATTGATATCAGTTGGAGAACCACTGAAAACCAGGGAGTACTGGACAGCTGTTTCATCCTAATTCGGAAATCACCGGCAGTACAAGTTAGTAGCAGCGTCGGTGGCATAGCGGTTAGGACGCTCGCCGACCATGCACATGGTCCGGGGTTCGATCCCCGGCCGACGCACTCCTTTACCTCGCTTAGCCAGAAATAATGCTGGTGAAGAGGAAAGGTTGGGCATGAGGCTAGCAACCCCATCCTGTAAAAACAAACACCACTGCTACAGAAACTTCAAGCCACTAGCCTGAAGCCCTATGTTCCACTGGGGAATGTGAAGGAAAAAAAACAAGTTAGTAGAAGATAGAATTCATGGGCCACACAATCGTTTCCCAGTGGCTAAATGGTATATGAGTTTGCCTTGTAATTGGCAGGTCCCGCGTTCGAACACTGCTGGTGGTTCCCGAAGTAGGATGAAACATCTGTTCAGCACTGCCTGTTTGTTTTCAATGGTTCTCTAACTGATATCAACCCGTGAACGGCTCGTGCAAACATTATTGTCGGTAAACAAGCCATTTTTATACTTTTGTGAATAGCCCACCATATCGGCCACGTGTAACTCAACCTTCAGCTTTTACGCGCTTTTTTGACAAATTCAGAAAATAATGACGCCTAAGATTATATCATTTAAATTGTTTTGAGCTACGTAAAGTGTGCTTACCCACATTATTCCATTACCTTTCCTCGCATGAATATCCCGTGCAAGTGAAAATTGCAAATATGCTTACTCCAAGTGTATAGTATTTGTCATATTGATGATGCCTGTAAAATGGAATCCCTATTGTACACAAAATGGGAATACATTATTGATACTTTCTTCCATTCCCTTCTCAAGATTTGCTCATCCTCGTGAGTAGAACTAGTGTGCGACCCGCAAGATGTTTGTGCTTGATGTGAGAACTTTCCCAATCCACTGAGGGGCCAATAATGTACTATCTGAAAAGCAACTCGTGTGAAAGTTGAGGACGGACAGCGGAGTGAGATAACGAGATTGGTGAGATAACCACCTAGCGGCAGCGTCAAAAAGATGTGTGGAATTAGATATCCGCTCTGTTGTCTAAAACGTACTGTAGGACGCCGTTCCCCCTGCCGAGACACTGACTTAGCAGGAGGTTTACAGGATAAGAAACTGAACAGCATCTTTTCCTCCGTGTCGGTCTCTGTTCGAAAATCAACTCAAAACTTTTGGCATAGGTAACGGTCTATTCCAAATAGTCGGAGAACTATTCAGGGGGAAGTTTTTTAGTGTATACGTCCGATACCTTCCTACAGCGACCACGTTGTTATGATTTCTGAGGCTGCGACTCAGGTGCATTTAATAATTCGCCTTAGTGTACGTGAAAGGTGATGGATCAACTTTCAGAGGTAGGTGGCGTTTGGTCTTGACTACCGGCGCATTGCGGCACTCATGGTATCCAAAGCCGCATTCTGGGCCAAGGGGTTTCAAGTGAAGTGTCCCTAAACTTTGTCAAGTTTGATGTTGTCACTTGGCCGAAGTGCACTACGAATAGACAGTATTCTAAATAAGGTGGACGCACGCTTTTCACATTCAGTCTTATGGAACAAAGGGAAATCGCAGGTGAAGCAACATAGAACTCCATGTGTTCTACGCCTATTGTGGTCGGTTTGTTCAATATAATATGTGATTCCGAAATCTACAGCTGAGTTAATTTCAGGAAGTTTCGGCCATTTACTTTGAAAATTAGGCGAGGATCATTATCAACAATGCAAATCCACCTGCATTTCATGGTGTTTAATTTCAAACAGGGTCTAACGCAAAACAGTGCGTCACGGCTTGTTTCAAGATAAACATTATTCGTCAGGTTGCTTTATTCATGAACATCCGAAGAGTAGACGAAAACAAGGTCGTCACAGTATAAGAATACTTTACCTGGGAGTAGTCATAAATGCCATTAATGTGAACTGTACATAGAAGTGACCCAAAAACGCTACCTGGTTTAACCTTAATGTTAATTTACCCAGGGCGAAATATACAGGTCTCGTTTTAGTCATCAGTATGCATATTTGGTAATGATAATGTAAAACATGCCAAGAACGTGAGCCACGTTCGATCAGTTAAGCGCACAAAATATCATTAATTTCCGCTTGGTCTGCGACCACCTTGAGGGTCTCGTTCATACCCCATATCTACTGGATCACTAAAATCATTAAACTAATCCTCGAACTACCACCATAACTCTCGGCAAACGGAGTTTTAGTGATTAATACAGCATAAATTGGTCAACCATTGGGAACATGCAAAGGAACATGGTGACACCTTGAGCAAGAGGCTTCATTACAACACATCGAAGGGCTGTATGACATTGAAGTTGCTGACGTAATATTTACTCGCCTTCACGACTACTCATACTGACGACATATCTGTCGCAGGACAACAAGAGTACTACCGAGCCTTCAGTCTTTCTAAAAGGGAATGTGTCATTCACGAAAAGTCACTGGGCTCGAATTTCACTAAAAAGTTTTCTGACCCCAATCCCTCCGGTCGGCAGACACGTTTCAGCATTACTACAGACAGTTAGGAATGACCCTTGTGCTCTCACAAGTGTATGCGTATAAGGCACACTGGTGCCTGGGCTAAAACATTTTGCTAAACCTATGGTTCATGTAAGAACTGCCAGTTTATTCCACAGGCACCAATGTCACTTCTGAAGGCTTTAGACTGACAGGTTATTTTTAAGCGAACAGATTCCTTTACCAGCATTCAATCCGAGGAATAATGATGATCTCACTCCACTCTTGAAACGCTGGCGACAAGTTTCTTCACTGTCAACTGCAAATCTAGATATAAATAGTCTTACTCGTGATTCTTCGCTTAGATAGATATTAAAGGATCAAACTTATAACTCGGCAATCCCACGAAGTTGATGTTTTGTAAGACAATGGCTGAAAATTGATTGTAACAGACACTAAGTGGCCTCGAGTGAAGAATCTGAAGAAAAGAATGTGAAAATCCTTGAGTTCATCAGCAAATTGTGTAATGAAATGATTGGGCCATCCCCTAACCCTAACACCTCATACGACAATTAATCCTGTTTCTGAGCGTTACAGGTAGAAAAATCAGGCAAGCAGAAAGCTTCGATGCGGAACTCGTTGTATATTGGATAGACTGAAGTAAAGCTACCTAAAATAACAACCAGCCAAATGACACGGAACAGATCAGACATGGATAATGAGATTACACGATATAATACTGCAGAAATGAGGTGTGCAGAGAATCTATGACCATGGTGCAAGCTTAAAAATACCAATCATGCAACGGCTTATGATTCTTGGGACAGCGTTTTACATGGATGAACGAAGTAGTTACAGACTGTTGCCATCCAGCCTTATTTTCCACTGAAAAACACTTCTGTTTCTGTTGTTTCGTTGCATGGGACACACATCAATTCCATGGAATGATTCTGCTGGAATTCGAACGGCAAACTGTTTTGAAAAACAGTTATCTCTGTGAATTAATGGGGAGTAATTAGCGCGGACCTCTACCACACAATCAAGAGGCGAGCACAAAGAAATCAAATTGGTTTATACTAGCTCGTAAAAACGATATTGGATATTGAACAGTAAAATCCCCGGTGACGAATTGGAAGGTATTTCTTGATCACAGCCTGTATTGCCCCCTGTATAATTTTGCACTACATCTTTCATTTTCCATAAATCCTTTTGCCTAAAGTATGTATTTTTAATATGTGACCATCTGATTATTTGTTCAACCGCGTCAGCTTGTGTCACCGTACTTTATTCTAGTCTTTGCATTCATAACAAGTGAGGTGACTGTTTTCTCGTTGTCATTAGATTGCTAATATCTTCACCCAACGATGATGCCCAGTGAAATTATGAAGTAAGCTTCAATTACATTCATGTTGCTTAAACCATAATGCCACCATATACAACCGAGGCACCGGGTAATTCGGCTCTGAAGGTCATGTTCGGTTTGGGGTCCGCTCCTCCTAAACATGATCCACCAGCCTCAATGGAACCGTATGATCTCGGAAGAGATGGAGATCTTGGTGCTCTCAGTAATGCTCAACAAGGGGCGACAAATAAACTCAAGGTTTACACTGATAAACTTCTTACTTTTTAGACTCAAACACGGTTAAGTAATGAACAGTATTTGCGGCAACATCCGGAAGTGAAGTATATGGTGACAGCATTTTTGAGGTATCTAGTATAAATATTTGTTATTTTTTGCAGGGATATACTGACTAAACAGCCTGAAAATGCCCGGGAACACTTCGCTGGTAAGTGGATTAAAAAATATACATTTTCAGACTTTTTCACCAGCCCAGATCTTCTAAAAAACATCAAGACAGTCGAAAAGGAGTATGCGGAGATGTACCACGATGATAGTGTTATACGTTCTCTTGCTAAAGAAGAACTTGATTCGGAGGTTTAATCGTATAGTTTCTAAAATATAAGAGAAATTCATATAACCGGAATCTAGGAGTTCTGTAAATACGATTGTAATTATAATCTGTGTTAATATCAAATATAAACTGGAGGAGGGTTAGGTGTATTTAGTTACACCTTTCCCCACAACTCAATATTGTCGTCAAACTGCAAAGTAGTGGTCAAGAATTCCAAGTGTAATTAATGTTACAAAGAATAATTTGCACAATATTTCAGTAATATGTTAGACAAAGTGTTGAGATATAATATTTCATGAAAATAAAATTGATTCAGTTTCAAGCTTTTTCTCTCAAGAGCCTTTAACCTGGTACATACAACACTTATGGCATATTCAGATTTCATATATATTGGTTGAGGATAGAAGGCTTTGAGCTTATGTTCGTACTTTTCTAGTAAATTTCTGTGCTTTTCTAAACCCTTCTTGAATGAATCAGTTGAGGTTGCAGACACCGCTTCTTCTGAGAGTCGGTTCCAAGAGTTTATGACTCGGTGTGAGAACCAGTACTCAACAGCAATATGATTTCTTCTTGGCTTTTGAACTCTCCTGCTATGTCCTCTAAGGTGTTCCGACTGGTGGGGAAAAAAGAAAGAATAGGGCAAGTCCGTAGTCATTATTTAAAATTTTAAACATTGTGATTAAATCTTCTCTCTGCCTACGGTATGTATGATAGGGAGAAGAGATTTAAACTATCTAGTCTTTCCTCGTATGATAAATTAGTCACGCTGATTTCCCTAAATCTACGGAAACCAATGGGTCCAGATAATCTTCATCTTGTGTCCCTTAATTCGAAATTTTCTAATGTGTTTTGTGTTCCTCAGTGTAGCTTATGATGGTAAAAATTGGTTGTGTGAAATGAATTCTTGACCGAATAAATTCTCTTTTTGTTATGGCTGTAAGACATGACCATTGAGAATTGGAAAACTTAAAAGGTTGGCCTTGTTTTGACTACAGATATTTATGTCCTGTCTGCTGTGTTAGAGGGTGTAATGTGGTGAGTAATTTTGGGGTTAGGCGTAGTGTTAGGTGAGAAGGAGGGAAAGTCAATCGGTGAAGTTGCTAAGCTACATCGATTGACATGCCTAGGACATGTCACGCACGACGGGCCACCACCTTCCCCCGACGAGCAATTTCAACTGATATAGGATTAGTCTGGGAAAGAATGAGGAGTGGTCATTTCAAAGCCCAACATTAGTTCATAAAGTATTTGACAGCTGGTTTGAGCTAGCTACGTTGATTTAAACCAGACTTGTAGGGAAGTGTAGATTACCAGGTTGAGATCCTTGGGATGCTAAGTACCAATCACTGAAAACTGTTGGTGATATGGCTTAAAGTCGTTATGAATGGCGCAGATGTAATAACTCCTTGTAATCCTCGAGATGCGTGAAATCCTCATGTTTTTCGATGTTACCATCAATAATAATATTAATAATTTACTTTATTTCAAAACAGAATGGAATTCTCAGCACTTCACTACAGTATTGCATCCAGTTTGTGCATTAACAATAAATAAAATTCGACATAGATTGTGGGTAGTCTCAGTTAATTTTGACAACAACATATTAGCATATCGGTAGCAAAGCCAAAAGTGAACAGAATGTTTGAAGGTGTTAGAAAAGTAGATACTAGCATATTTACTGGCGTAAGCGGTAACAAAAGGTCGAGATATACAGAGTGTGAAAGAACGAAGAAGAATGTTTCAAGTGAGTTTTGTAAGAAAGAGAAAAAAACAAAAAAAGAGAAAAGGAAAAGAAAGAGAGAAAACGTATCTATAAATGATATGAGTTGGAAAGACGAGATCCAATTGTTCTACTGGCTATTTAATAAGTTATAGGTATCACGCCTAATGCTTTCTTTATCGCACAGAACACGAGCTAAGTAGGGTATGGTTGTTCCATTATGGGTAAATTTTCTTTTGATATAGTCTCACAGTGCACAAGTTTTATTCTTATATCTAGGGTATGGTTGAGTTTTTGTACTTGCTAGTGCGAGCATATAGTTTTCTATTTAGGCTTCTGGTCCTGCCTGATAAGATGCAAGGGTAGAGTTGTGAATGAAAAGGGTGGTGTGAGTTAGATAGAATGGATTTAGCCCATTTTTCGCATGAGTCCAAGTGCCTATCGACCAGAATATTAACAAGTTGGTTAAGTGGCACGTTGCTCTCCCTGCTGACAACCTTGAACACCCTACGTAATAAGATATAGTCTTTCTTCTGTAACCCTCGAAAAACTAGGGGGAACAATAGAGAATAATAGGCAGAATGCGAGAGTTAACGAATCGTAAGAGTAAGGGTTGGGTTATTCCAGAATGTCTTAACTTCTTGATGTAGAAGGTAAGACGGAATATTTTCTTAGAAATCGTCAAGATATGAGACGACCAGGAAAGATCAGCAGATAGAATGACGCCAAGATATTTAATTTCCGACTTGGTCTCTATTTCAGTGTCATCTATGTTGCACACCTCGTGAGTGCTAACCAGTTTGTTTAGGTCAGCTTTATGCCTAAAGGTGAAATTAACTGTTTGGCATTTGAAGGGTTTTCAGGTAAGACCGTTTTCCTTGGACCACTGGCTGATTTCTGATAAAAAGCCATTTAGTTTTGAGCAGTCACTTTGACATTCGACAGGCAAAGATACAGTCAGATCGTCAGTATATTTAACAAAATTAATGTCATTTGAAGATCATTTGTCATTCTTTCTGTTGTACAGTTTTTCTCTTTATAGTATTTTTGAACTCCTTTCTTTTCTCTACCTTTGGGTTTTAAATAGAGTGTGGCAACTTGAATTAGTGCACTTTTGTGCATAGTTCTTTGCTGAGAGTCAGTCGACTGGTCTTTTGAGTTGAACAGACTTAACTTAGTGGTGGCAGATTAACCAACCATTAATTAGGAGGCCTAAACGGTGAACGGTGAGTGAACATGAGATTCTGCAGATGTGAATCAGTGCAAGTTGATACACATCAAAGTGTTATATGCAAAAGTAGAGGAAAGGAATATACTTGTACTAGAATGGACAGGAATTTTCAGGCGATATAACTTCGTAATGCTTTTCAGATTTCGGAACATCATAAGTGGAGAACGCATCCGTAGCAGAGTTAACGATTTGAAGCCATGTCGAACAATATTCTCTTCCAGTGAACAGGTCTCCTGTTGTAGTCTCTCTCTCTCCACTTCCTTGAGCCTGAAAAGTATCACCAACCGTTCTCCAATAAACTTGAATCGTATTCTGACACCTAATAAAAAATGTATACTATGCAGTCGAACTTTCTGAAATAGGAATTGGTTCCTAACACCCCGAGGACCGTAGTCAGTGTCTGCCTACATGTCGTCGTTGGTCGACAACTGGATCCAAAACTACTGCAGTTTGGAAAATGGTGAGATTTCGTCAGCCACCAGTGGTATGTAATTGTGGTGAGATTTATACAGTAATGAAGTCACTACATTCAGTTACTTCATTTCCTCTACCTAAATCAGGACCCTGTGTAAACCAGTCCTACGTCATTATCTCCCACTTCACATATGCGTATCTCATGCTCAGAACTTCCTGAAGACTCTACATTTTTTATCAGAATTATCATCTGCACTATTTAGGCTAGTTACTTCTTAGGTAGCCCGTCAGATTTCCACACAAAATCAAAATCCATAATATGTATGAGTAGTTTTAAGTTAACCTTATTCATTACCGTCACTTCATAGGATCACTTTCCATAGGCTCTTATGCTGATGATGAGCTTAAGCAGAGTGTCTTAGTGCGTACCATTCATAACAAGGCAGCTGTCTTCTTTGACTAACAGAGATAAGGAACAACCTGATGTTAAATTATGTGGCTAAGGTGAAATCCAGGTTCGTGTGTATTTCAGCACCTGTTGCAAAGTATGTTCCATCAATGTTCTCAGCTTGTTTAACCCTATTTCACTGCGTCTCCATATCTGTAAAGCCCAGGACAGTAGGCACTATAATGGGTCAAGTTAATTCCACAAACATTTACTCCCTTTTTTTGTGAATTCGGATGATTAGCGGAATATGGAACGGAAACTATGTTGAGTTCCTTAGTTAATTTCATATTAGTCATAATGATAGTAATGATAACAATATTAATAATAATAATAATGGTTCTATCAATATTAGAGATGAAAAAGTGAGGCGATCTGTGATAACACAAATAACGAAAAACAGCATGATTAAACAATCAAATGTTCATCATTAGACATATATGATGTGTAGAACTCGGGCACTGTAGCAGTAGTATGTAATTCCGTATTAATTTGTTTATTAGATATGTCACACAGTAAGACGGTACTATTATTTACTGGATGA
This sequence comes from Trichobilharzia szidati, assembly GCA_944472155.2. Lineage (NCBI taxonomy): Eukaryota > Metazoa > Platyhelminthes > Trematoda > Strigeidida > Schistosomatidae > Trichobilharzia > Trichobilharzia szidati. Next base: position 149,069,014 of record OX235273.1, read on the forward strand.
TGTTTCGAGCACACAACTTATTGTTCGTAATCTCCTCATGAATTACTACCTCACAACTTTGAAACTCTCGTTTTGTAGTTTTCTCCGTTCTTTCCTATTTGTTGTAGGGGTGGTAGGATTTTCCAGATGTCAGGATGGACAGGTGTTGGATCATTCCTATTACACGTATTCTCTCCAGTTGATTCGATAGATAAAGCTTCAGATATTAATCTTTGCCTCCACGCTGATATGTTGTTAACGTAAGCTTTATTTATCGAATCATTTTCATGAGCTGTACAGTCGTAGTTATAATTAACAAAGAAATCTTCAGACCAATCAGGTACTGGTAAATTTTTGGTCCTTGGAAAATTGTATTACATAATGTAAGGTGTAAGAAGGGATGACTAATTGTAGGTTAGAAAGGAGACAGAAGTTGGCATGATGTAATAATAATAAGTAATAAGTGTGAGATAATAACTAATCAATAAGCTCGTATAGAATGGACAGGAACTAGTGGAAAAACGATCAAGTGTTTTTTTGTATAAAATCTGTATGAAAAAATGGAATGTTATTAATAAAGAGTAATTGAGTGATAATAAAATGTGGATGATGGGAATAACAATAATAATAATAACAGTGAACTTACATAATAAAAGAAGAAAGCGAAATTGTAGTAAGAACTTTACTCTGGCCATGGTAGGCGAGAGAATGTATGTATCGCTTTTTAATGCAGAGGTCCGGTTTCAGATCTCGAATAACTAATGCTTCAGCGTATCCGAAGTCCCTATGTACAATATTGAGGGACTCTGTCTAACACTGTGAAGCATTCATGTGGGGGTGCTCGATGTCCGGAGATGACAAGGTGTTCGAGGATAGAGCTGTAGCTATTCTTCTTTTCTCCTCTGGCTAACCAAGCTGGGCAGTGTCCCAGAATACGTTTGTGGACTTGACGTTGCATACGACTGAGATACTTTGCTCCACACGAGCAAGTAAATTGATAAATTCACACTGAAGTGGCCAAAAGCGGTATCTTATCCTTAGCGTTAGACTGGATTGACTGTTTGCAGGAGAATGCGATACGTAGAGTGGCTATTGGAAATGTCTTCTTCAGACATTTAGAGAGGTGGTTTCGGAGAATTCGCGCTGCGATATCACCTTTGAATTTTAGGTTCATGAAGAGAGTCTTCCTAGGAACCGTTGCGATGTTTGAGACCGGAGACTTCTCCTTCATGTTTTTGTCGATAAATCTTGGTTTCACGTAATAAATTTAATTCTTTCTCTACCATGTAATCCGAGCAGATTTTTTTAATGCTTGAACACAATGTACGTACCAGGTTTCTCTTTCGGATCAGTAGGACAAAGCTCTGGAAGTTGATAAACTGTCCAGTCCATGTTGGCTTGCGGTATATCGATCTTTGGATAGTACAGTCGTGTCTTCTGGTAAGTAGTACATCAAGGAATGGAAATGCGTTGTTTGATTCACGTTCTCAGGTGAATCTTATTGATAGATGCGCTGCATTGAAGGTTTTGAGGAGAGAATATAAATCACATTTTTAATCACACATTATAAACGTATCATCTACGTATCTCTTCTTTGTTAATTATAATTACGATTGTGCAGCTCATGAAAATCAATTGTCGAAAAGAAAATCTTCTTTGCTGTTTGTGCCCTTTTCTTATGACTCAGTTTGGGAATATTTCGTTCATTTATCGAATCAACTGAAAATACGTGTAATTGTGCGTCGGTGGCATAGCGGTTAGGACGCTCGCCGACCATGCACATGGTCCGGGGTTCGATCCCCGGTCGACGCACTCCTTTACCTCGCTAAACCAGAAATAATGCTGGTGAAGAGGAAAGGTTGGGCATGAGGCTAGCAACCTCATCCTGTAAAATATACACTGCTACAGAAACTTCAAGCCACTAGCTTGAAGCCCTATGTTCCACTGGGGAACGTGAAGGAATGAAAAAAAAATAGGAATGATCCAACACCTGTCCACCCTGTCATCTGGAAAATTCTACCACCCCTACTACGAATAGGAAAGAACAGAGAAAACTACAAAACGAGAGTTTCAAAGTTGTGAGGTCATAATTGATGAGAAGATTATGAACAATAAGTTGTGTTCGAAACCTCGTCCTCCAGTAAATAATACCGTGCGATTTATCTAATATAGAAAATCAAAACAAGTGATTCAGCGAAGCGACTCTCGCCATCGACGAATTTAATATCAAGCTGTACAATCGTATATACACATATGGCTTTTAAGAAATTATATCCAGCGAGGGAATTGAATCACGGGTGTGAATGCATTGATTAATAATAATAATAATAATAATAGTAGTAGTAGTAGTATGAAATGCAATTAGAATGTTTGTGATTATAATCATAGTTAAATGTTAAGTAGCAAAACAATTAATGTCATATATAGAATAATTTATAGGATGTACAGAACTTGGAAGGGGTGTACAATTATAGGATTAGTAGACAAATCGAATCAAACAGAATTGATTGAGAATAACAAATTAATGTGGAATTAGATAAGTTTGTTTCAAATATATCACACAGTGATGCAGTATTAATAACTGGACGAGGTTTCCAGCATAAATTATTGCTCGTAATCATACTTCGTCACACGGCTTCACGATTTGTCTGATATATCTATACACTTCCCTCTCTCTCTCTTTCTCCCTCTTGTTGTTTGTTGTCACTTTCCATATCTCCGGTATAAGCGTCACATCATTTCGATTGCACGTGTGCGGTGTGGAACCGGTAAACGAAGATTCAATGAATAGACCCCGTCTCTCTCTTTCTCAATCTAACTATATTACATTTTAATACCCCATCACCCTATCGTGTGATTACATGCAAGTGAATGCAATGCACCGACTGAGCTCTCTCCTAGGTTCTTCAACTTAGCAGTGCTAATCATTTTGCGTCTAAGTAAATTTTTATGTTCCAACAGTCTAATTGACCCGGGTCTATTCGTTAATCTAGTCAGAACTTCTTAACAATCTTTCTTGTGTCAAACGAACCGGATTCTGTTGCTTCTGACCTTTTGCTACAGACTAGAGTTGCAGCAGCTGTCCCACCTCATTTGAGGCTGAAGTTGGGTGGTAGTCTGCTGCAGACCACCTGAACTGTCTCTTTAAATTATTATATGTGTAAAACTTGGGCAATGTGGTAGTAAGCAATTCCATATTAGTTGGTTTATTAGACATATCACACAGTGCAACAGTATTATTTACTGGATGAGACAACTTCGAACAAAATTTATTGTTCATAATCACATCAATTATAATCACACGACTTCGAAACTTAAGTTTTATAGTTTCCTTTTTTCTCTCCTATTTGTCATAGGGGTAGTAGAATTTTCCATATTCTAGGACAACTATTGAATCATTCCTATTACACGTGTTTGCAGTTGATTCGATGAACAAAGCTTCTGTTATCAACCTCTCCCTATACCCTGTTTCATTAGATTTTAAAAATCATCTTGTCCCATCCTATTGCATGGAGGTGTGTAATTGCATGTAGTGAGTAGTATAGGTGAACCATTCTCTAGATTTCTTATCCTATTCAGGTCAACTAATCCACATTTTGCTGGGTTTTGATGCTCGGCTACTCTGACTGCCCTTGTTCTACTACTTTGACCTGACAATCATTGCAGGCAGGGTATTAGATAAACTGAATTGTTTTGTTTTAAAGGCTCCACAGGATTGATTCTGTAACAGACAATACTTGTTTCTAATTGAGTTTGTGGGTTTCACTGCCAGCCACTTTTATCCCTGCCTACTTTGCAAAGCATTCTGCGTAAGGTTTCCGAGGTTCCTTTCTTGTATGGAATTACTACTGATGATTTAGATTCCTTATTGTTGGTGTTGTCTTGCGCACATTTGACATGCATGTCGTCATTAATATTACTATTATTATAATTGTCACTATCACAACTATCATTATTTATTTTATTTTTACATTTCCCTACATACTCTCTGACTAATTTATCAGGGTAATTATCAAGTTTCAAGGCTTCTCTTATATGCCTCACTTCCTGTTTTAGATTTTCCTTGGTACTACTTAGTTTTTGTGCTCTATCACTTAAACATTTTACCAATCCTATTTTCACTGACATAGGATGGCACGATCGAAAGTCCAAATATCTGTTTGAATGTGTGGGTTTCCTGTAAACACTAGTGTGTGTTTAACTTCGCATCTTCTTTCCTTTTTACGCTACAATCTAACATTGGAAGTTCCCCTTCGTTCCCAAGGAATTTGATGAAGACCCTTAGCCACAGAGTTAGAGCTATATGCTCTGAAGAAGTAATTAAAGATGAATTAAGCATGGTATAGGATACTTTAATCAAAAATGGTTATCCTGACAAATTTATCAAGAAACATATGACAAAGAAGGCCGAAAATGACTACCCGCTATCTGTAAACAAGAAGCCCCTTTATATACGACTACAATTCAAGGGCGATAAACCAAGTGAGTTAATTACAAAGAAATTAAGAAAAGCAGTTCAAAGGACTTTTAATGCTGGCGAACTACACATAATATTCTCTATAAGACCGATGGTGCTACCTCGACTGAAAGATGAAGTACCTAGACTGGCCACTTCAAGTTGTATCTATCAATTCAACTGTACTTGTGGAGCGACTTATGTTGGCCGTTGCTCTAGGAACTTGATTTTTCGTGCTCGAGAACATATCCCACTATGGCTAAGTAAAGGTGTAGTTAAAAGTATTAACAGCTCGATATTAGACCATCTGGTGCAAAGCGGTCACAAAGCCAGCGTAGACGAATCCTTCTCCATAATATACCAGGCGCCTAACAAACTACCAAAATCGTCGAAGCACCGCTTGCTCCAAACAGCAGAGGCTATTGCAATTCGCCTCAAACAACCAGTGCTCTGTATCCAAAAGAAACAAGTCCAGCCCCTACTACTGCCCTGGCCCTCAATAGAGACTATAAACTCATGAATTTGTACTATTAACTTTCCTAATTCTTCTGACATTCAGTTTATTTTATGTTGGTGCTGTTCAGCTGTATTTTATCAATATTATTGATTTGATGTTATTTAAACATTAATGTCGTTCATTAGACTAATTAATTCATTATAATGTATATATAATTGTAGAACCTGATGATGAATTTATCGAAAAGAGTTCTCTTTGTTCCGTGTCTATTATTTTGAAAATATAGTTTTGTTCAAACGTTGGTGTTGTTGCGTTTTTCCTCAAAGCGACCAGACTTTAAGCAAGCAACGAATATGAACGAAGAGTAAGTTTCAGCTTTATTGAAGGCCTAGATAGTTAAGACCAAATAGAGTATAGTAGTGCGTAAATAAAAAGATTATTGTGAGGTAGGTAAGTGATATTTAAGTGAGGAGTAAACTCAAAGATCTGGAAAATTAGAATCCGTAGGACAAGTTGGCCTGTCTCACGAAGTTGTGTAGAGCCCAATAGGTAGCATCTGAACAGGCTTGTAGATGGTAGGAGCAAAAGCATTTTTTGCAAATTTTACAATTTAGATCTATACAACCCTTGTATATTCTGTTTTTGTTAAGCATCCAGACTAAGGTTTAATTCTCGAGCTGTCCAAAAGAATGCATGCTGCTGTCCATGAGTGACAGAATTCCGTCTCCCGGTACCCATCTTTACATATGTATTGATCATTTTTTATTGACTTGGATTTTAAATTTTCTCGTCACATGATTTACTTTTTATGAGTTGATAGATTTGGTCGGTTATTAACGTGTTTGTTAATCACACATTCGTTTGAATACCAGGCTTCTAGGCATTCCAGAAGGACGATGAAAGATCTGCAACTAAACCAATCAGTTCAGGGAACACTACTAATTGCAAATCATCCACCTGAGCTACAAATCTTCTCTATTATTTCATAGTTATTGTTCAGCGAAAAAATATCCCTTGTCAACTACTACTTCATTTTCAAGCTGTGATAATTTCTGCCCTAATTAATTCTTCATTAGATCGTCGCTCTGACTAATATGAATACTCTCCTATGTTACATCAGTCAATCAATCAATCGTTTTACACTGAATCCTTTTAAATGTCAGACTGTTGGTTTTAGTTACAGATGCGGACTGATTTAGTCAGTTACATGATTCTTGTAACGCCGGTGGCACCCTGGTAGGAAAAAAATCGACTACTACCTAACTGGGTGTCAGTTTCTCTTCCAATCATAGTTGGCCGTTTCATATCACATCTAGGTCTCTACAGCAATCTTTCGTTTGACCTCTTACACAAGGAATTTGAGACATTCTTGCATAACTCCACCTCTTCTCATAGAATTTATCAAACCGCCTGTGCCGTTCACTGAAGAAACTTCTCTATTTGAATCTACAGTTCAACGGAGATTCTTCAGCAGAAATACTGAGAAACCGCCTGTGCTGTTCACTGAAGAAAACCTTCTTCGCAGCTGAACTCAGACTAACTTTCTCTACGAAACCAATGATTCGCACGAACGTGAAGGACAAGCTTCCACTGGGGGCCTCATCAATGTGCATCTACCAATTCACCTGCTCATGTGGAGCTAGGTATGTCGGCCGTACCCAGCGTTTGCTATCCAAACGAATCAGCGAACACTTACCTTCATGGTTTTATAAAGGAGAAAGAAGATCCCCCCGCCACAGCTCTATCCTAGAACACTTGATCGAATCCGGACACCAGGCAAACCCACAAAACAACTTCTCAGTTATCTACACAATACGTGGGAATCTTGCCAAAAGAGTACGAATTAAACTTCTTCAAACTGCAGAAGCAATGGCAATTCACATATTGAATCCTGAACTCTGCATACAAAAGAAGTTTGTTCAGTCACTAAAGCTACAATGGTCCTGATCTATCTCAACACCAAATACGTAATTTTGTCTTACCTCTTTCTTCTTTGTTTGTCTGTTTCTTCATTGCATTATTTTCTATCCCCACCCTCTATTAAATCTCTACCCTCATGACGACTGTTGCTAACTCCATTTTCGTTTATTTTTAAGTGAATTCTACTCAGCTTAGTAACCTAACTCTCATTCATTTTCAAGTGAATTCTTCTCAGATTATTAACTTGACTCTGATTCATTTATCATTGAACCCTAGCAATTAGATTACGTCACCCAACCTACTTTTGTAACTTTATTTTAGTTTCTAACCGATTAACGCCTTCTAAATTACGTAATTTGTTGTTAAAAATTAACAATTGCATTAATTCATAAATTCCTCGAAATCTTCATCATTGTCCCCAACCCGTATTCTTTCTCGGGCTTTTCAAGAAGGACTAGTTTATATTACATAGAACTCTGTGGGGGCAGTGTTAGTGATGTCCGTCTGACACAACTAAATGTCAACGTTGTTGACAGGTATTTCAATTCTTCCCCACAGTATTTACTTGAATTTTAGATTTTCTCGTCGATTGATTGGACTGAAGTGCTTCTCGGTCTCAGGTTGACATGTCGGCATTGAAGAATCCTTCTCTATCGAATATCGTGTACAAAAGAAATTGCCAAAAATATCCAGGTACAGAATACTCCAAACATCAGAGGACATCACGATTCGCCTTAAACAACCAATGTTCTTTGTACAGAAGAAGCAAGTCTAGCCACTACTGTGACTGCCGACCTGACGTCCAGTGGAGACTATAAATTCATGAATTTGTATCATTATTGTTTCTCCTAATTTCCCTGATATCTTTGATATCTCTGTGTAGAGAAATTATTTAAACCTTATGCGAAAATCATCATTCGCACAGATCTCCCGTGTTTCGTGCTACTTCTCCCCTTCGTGTATTCTGTTCTTTTCGTCTCCTTTTCGTGTGTCTCATGTTTTGCCACAATACTGGTTGGTTCATTTGCTCTCTCTCCCTCTCTCTTTGACGTCAAATCTATCTCTCCGATTTTTGAAATTTTTGTGTGT